>JAOVYV010161171.1:0-10539 GCA_025674545.1 Hassar affinis
AATGTGTGTGTATGAACCCTACGATGGATTAGCGCCCTGTCTAGGGTTGGTTCCTGCCCTTGCGCTCAGAGTTGCCAAAAGTTCCCCGGGACCCCGTAACTGGGAATAAGCGGTACAGAAAATGACTGACTGACTGACTGTTTGTAATCAGTGAATTATTTTTTAGAAATCAATTCCATAATTTCTAAGAAGTCCCATTTGTTTTGTTCTGCTTCTCTCTCTCTTTGAGAAATGTTTTGCATGGCTATAAGAAGAATCACTTCACAGAATCACAACTGTTCTATTGTACAAACCCCATTTCCAGAAAAGTTGGGACACTTTCTGTGTTTTAATGAACTGTGTGTGTGAGAGTGTGTGTCTATAAAGATAGATAGACTGAAAAGCAAGCCATAAAGTTAGGACATTAAAAGCCCATTTGTATTACTAAAACCGGTTTTCAGAGTCTTCCTGTCCTTGCCCCTGGCCAACCTGTTCCATGACCAGGAGTGGCACTTTGAAGGCATTGTGTAGAAACAAGCTGAGAAGTGGCTCATGCTCCATCAGCTGCTGTGAGCCAGCACCTCCATGGCTGTTCCTCCCAACAACCCCCACGTAACTCCACAATGCCTGTAGGATTGGGCACAAACTGTGTAGGATTGGCTGGAAGAGGAGCTACCAGCGTGAAGAGGGCAGACCCGCAGCACATCAGCGCACTACTTGAACACCAGACGAGCCCCACTGACACTTCCATTCTCTAAAGCTCATGGAGGGGGGCTGGCCCTTCACTAGCAGCTCTAAAACTCCTGTTGTGAATGGCTGATGGCAGACGACCATGACATGGAGTGGCTCCTCGTCTTGGAACAGTTTGACGCTCGACTTCTGGCAGATGCAGTGGCATGGATCCAGTGCCACCAACCCACATCCCTGGCCAAGGCAGTGCAGTTGGCAGAGGATTACTTTGTGGTGATCCCAAATCCCGATATTGCTTTCTCCTGCTCTCTCTCTCCTGCTCTCCCATTCCCTCTTCTCTCCCTTCTTCTACCTCAGTTCCAGCTCCCATACCTGGATCCCACCTTCTTTACCTTGCTTTGCCCCACTAATTTCTCTGTCTGTATCTCCACAGGGGAAAAATCCCATAGGTGTGTGCATGGGGATATTCAGGAGTGTCCACTGGTGCCCATCATAATTCAATTCTGGGGCAAAAGCATAGAACGGAGAAGGCAATTAGCCCTTACCTATCCACTAATTCTGGGGACAGATTGGCTGGGCTTAAAGCATTAGTGCACAGAATGCTTGTGGATGGGTCCTGCATTAGTGAGGCATGGACAGGGCAGAGCGCAACATGGGCTGGGGAGGTGGTGCTGGGCCATTGATGTCTGCTCCACACCAAGAGGGACACCAAGGGAGGGCCCCACTCCTCCTCAGGGGAAACATCCCATTCCCACCAAAGCTGGGAATAAGTCTGGGCAGACACACTGGCATGACAGGGAACCAGGCATTTCCACGTTCCACGCTGCAACAGGTGGTAACATTGATCTGAATCCCAGATGTGCTACTGGTCTCCCCCAAAAGTACAAAAACGTATCATATAACTGTGAGTACACAATGGGGTACACATCAGTCTTTGGTGATCTTGGGGTACAGTATAATCACATCTCCACCCACTAAAGTCTGATTTAGTGTGAGGCTTTGGGAAATGCACATTTGGTGAAAGTTAGGTATGAGAGGAAAGTTAGATATTTCTCCTTGGAACAGATAGACAGCAAAACTCTCAGGCATGATGAGACCAAGTGAGAACCCTTATTTTTTGTTATTACAGATAAATAATATGCAAAACAGTCAAATGAAAGAAGGAATAACACTGGTGCTGGTTCCAAATAGCCATTGGGAAATGTTATTCCAGGCAGCCCATCTGGGGCAGGACAAGACAGTTGGAACATCTGGGGCAGGACAAGACATTCAATTGACACTAAGTGGCAAGGACACTTTGAGGTCACCTGGCAAATTGAAGAAGTTAACACTTCTTACACTGCAAGTATACGACCTCAACCTCCTAAAACCATGGATAGAGGTGGTTCTGGTGGCTCTAGTAATGATGCTCCCTGAGAGGGAGGATATGGGACGATAGGATAAGTCAAAAAATGTGGCTTAATTTACCTGATTCCCCTGTGGAAACCATCTCTCATTGTCCCAAAGAGTACAGGTTGCCCAGCTGCAAAAAGTCAATACATTTGATGCATATCCCTTACCTCCCATGGATATCTGCTCAATCAGCTAGGCATGGTGCAAGGTGTATTGGCAGATTCCCTTGGCTGCAATATACCATGATAAAATGGCCCTTTTGGATCATGGGCACATGGGTAGTTATTGAGGCTGGCTGGCTGCCTATTATAGATGGTTTGTGCCTAACCTTTTGGATTTCACCACCCTGCTGACTGACTCCACTAAAAAGGGATCACCAGATCCAGTTCAGTAGACAGAGCCATCTGAGAAGGCTTTCTGGCAGGTTAAAGCAGTTCTGTAGTTAGCTGCAGGCTGGATAGCCCCCTGGCCTGAGTAGGGTGGTAGGGGTATTTGGCAGCAGGGGTGTGGTCAAGCAGCTCCTGTGAGCAGAGCAGAGCAGGTGAAGCCAGCAGGTAGCACAGGATGAGTCTGCTCAGTGGCCTATTATTTTATCTATATATTTTATTATTATTTTATTCTTTATTTCTGTGTGTCTTTTTGTCTTTCAAAAAAAGGCCATAACCAGAGAGGGAGAGAACACAGGGAGTATGTATGTATGTGTGTGAGTGTCTAAAATGAAATGTGCTGAAAATTAAACTGTTAAGTTGGGCCAATAAAAGCCTTGTTTTGTTACTAAAACCTGTTTCCTGAGTCTTCCTGTCTTCATCCATGCCAGGGTTCTACAGTTGTATTATGCATTATACATTTACAGTATACACCCTCTCTTTTTCAGTTGATTATATGATGGTAGTATTCACTTGCTGCTGCTACCATGCCCCCTTTTAAATTAACTGCTAGCATTAGCCATTCCAGGACTGTCTCCTGAGCAATAATAGACACAATGGGGCTACCTTTCACTTAGTCTCAACTTCTTTTAACTTGGCATCACATGACTTTCCATATTAAACAGTACAAATACCAAAATTCAGTTTGCTTACTTATGCCTTATACTAGCAAAATTGTCTACATGAATTTAGTTGAAAGCATCTCCCAAACTGTAGGCCTATCAGAAAGTTGCTAACTTTGAGTGCACTCCACACTTACTCAGATAATAACCCTGTGCTGGTGCATTAGTTCCTCCCCAGTGTGGAATATTACATCAGGTGCTCCACAACCACAACAATAAGGAATGCAGATATAATACTGCATGCATAAAATTAAATATATAATTTTGCCAACATGAAAACACTACAAAATGTTTGTTTTGGTTAGGAAAACAATTCTGCTTGTTAGCAATTAATACTGACAAGCCCAATGACTTATCATATTCCAACGACATATCATATTCCAGCGCTGGTGGGGGTACACCTGGGGTGGCCACTTAGATTCTAGAGATATTCAATGCCATCCCCCAGTCACCCTGTTGGTCCTGGAGATAGATATAATGATTATTCAAAGAGAGGTAGTAAACCCAGTTTATGTGACCTGCTGAGCACTACTTCCCTTTGAAAAATCATTATCTCTATCTCCAGGAGCAAAAGGTAAGAGAATGCTGAAGTAGTCCAGCTGACCAACAAACTCCATCAGTAGAAATGCTGACAGCATCACTGTCAAAAGCTATTGAAACACATCACACTAATTCTAATGGAGAAAGAGGTAGATGAAGATCATTACAGCAAGAAGAGTGATCCACCCAGCAAAGGGTGGTTCCAATGATTGGCTGGTCCTGCTGCAACCACCCAAACCCACACTTATGTACATGGACATCACTATAGATTTTATTAACAGTGGGGGGCTAACATTTGACTAGAGGGGTCTAGAGGTAAGGAGAATAAGAAAAATACCCAAAAACATCTGCATTATGAAACTGGCATAGAATTAAAAACATTGCCACATATTGCCAAAAGTATTTGCTCATCTGCCTTCATATGCATATGAAGTTGAGTGACATCCCATTCTTAATCCATAGGGTTTAATATGATGTTGGCCCAACCTTTGCAGCGATAACAGCTTCAACTCTTCTGGGAAGGCTTTACACAAGGTTTAGGAGTGTGTTTATGGGAATTTTTGACCATTCTTCCAGAAGCGCATTTGTAAGGTCAGACACTGATGTTGGATGAGAAGGCATGGCTCTCAGTTTCCATTCTAATTCATCTAAGTTATCAGGACTCAGGACTGTGCAGGCCAGTCAAGTTCTTCCACACCAAACTCCCTGATTCATTTCTTTATGGACCTTTGTGAACTGGTGCACAGTCATGTTGGAACAGGAAGAGGCCATCCCCAAACTGTTCCTACAAAGTTGGGAGCAGGAAATTGTCCAGAATCTCTTGGTATCCTGAAGCATTAAGAGTTCCTTTCACTGGAACTAAGGGCCGAGCCCAACTCCTGAAAAACAACCCCACACCACACCTAAACTTTACACTTGGCACAATGCTGTCAGACAAGTACTGTTCTCCTGGCAACCACCAAACCCAGACTCATCCATCAGATTGCCAGACAGAGAAGCATGATTTTTCATTTCAGAGAATAAGTCTCCAGTGCTCTAGAGTCCAGCAGCAGCATGCTTTACACCACAGCATCCGATGCTTTGAATTGCGCTTAATGAAATAAGGCTTGGATGCAGCTGCTCGGCCATGGAAACCCATTGCATGAAGATCTCTACGCATTGTTCTTGAGCTAATATGAAGACCACATGAAGTTTGGAGGTCTGTAGTGATTGACTCTGCAGAAAGTTGGCGATCAACTGAACCCACTCTGTGATTTTACGTGGCCTAGCACTTCGTGGCTGAGTTGCTGTCATTCCCAATCGTTTCCACTTTGTTATAAAGCCACTGACAGTTGAATGTGGAATATTTAGTAGCAAGGAAATTTCATGACTGGACTTGTTGCACAGGTGGCATCCTATCACGGTACCACACTGGAATTCATTGAGCTCCTGAAAGCGACCCATTCATTCACAAATGTTTGTAGAAGTGGTCTACATGCCTAGGTGGTTGATTTTATACACCTGTGGCCATGGAAATGATTGGAACACCTGAATTCAACAATTGATGGGTGAGTGAATGGTTTTAGCAATATAGTGTACAACTATTTGAAGAAATTGCTTCATAGAAGCAAATTTCTTTGAAGAGACATGCCATTCAAAGTGTGTATTACATATAGACATATAGATCTTATATGATTTATATGACTACTATCCATCCACTAACAAGAGGTACAGATCAAGCAAAGACACAAGTAGCAGCCATTCTAACCAAACCTGAAATGAAGCCCAGTGATTGTTTACATTCCAGAGCTTCACACTATTCTTCCACCTCTTGGTAAGTATGCTGTTTCCCTTAGAAGAACCCCAAGGTATGGAGCTCAACTACCGCTCCCAAGTTGACTGCCTACTCACTAAGCAACCCAAGCATCACAGAGATGTTTTTATTGAACATATGCAGCTGCAGGGGAAGCTCAAAAGCACAAGCATCAACCCTTACAGCCTGCAGAATTTTAATGGATGGCTTCAAGTTAAAGCCCAGCCGCAGCACCTGTCCATCAGATTGGTGCAATGCTATGTACTACAGAAACCTCCATGTAATGGGAAGGAGAAAACCTTGTCTAAGGGCAAAGATCAGTGTGTAGCTATATATCATGGTGCAGAGCCCACAGAACCAAGCATCTCTAGTAATCCCACACCATCTAAGAATAAGAACCCATTCAACTTGCACTGCTTCTTCTGTGACAGCAATGAGCACTCTATCAGCCAGAGCTGCAACATTAAGATATAGTTAACAATATAGCCCAATATCAATCCATCGAACCACACACAAGGGCCTCAGAAAGTTGAGTCTACCTCACACCCAGCATTGAATCAAGCAAACTGCTCCTGAAGGTGCAATAAAAAATGAAAAAAAAAATTCAAAATAGAAAAAATGGTTGTTCACTTTTGTGAAGATCAAGAAACCTTGAACATTCTCGGAACAAAAACACAGACACGACAACATTGAAGGAGTCCAGCATTATGCAACACTCCTCTTGAGGAAGACAGGAGCACCTAAGCTTAATTATTCCACATAAGCTGTCAAAGCTCACCTGAAGGCCACATAGAAGCAGCTCAAGAAAGATCCAGAGCTGACTGACTGACAGACTTGGCAGCATGTGGACACCCAGAACAAATCAGCCAATAGCAATAACCGATAATATAATTTATTGAATAATTAAATTTATTGAATAATAAGTAATTATTCAATAAATTAAATCATCATTTAAAAGCAACATTTTTGTGTTTACTTGGGTTGACTTTGTCTAACATTAAAAGCAGTTTGATGACACGAATTTTTCAAGTGTAAAAAAATAAAAAATATAAACCAGGCAGAGCCAGGTTTAAAATCATTGTACTTGCCTTCTTTTCAGACATGGCAGAAATCATTGGGTAAAATAGTTGTAGTAACTCAGTCTTCCTGATCATTGATTCTTTTTACAGAGCACAGTGGAACAATGGAGGGGTGTTAAATTAGTCATTAGTCAGGACAGATACATCTGGACCAAGTCTACATAAGACCTGTTGCTTCCTTGATCCAGCTCCCTGCCCTTGAAGGCAATACCGAAGACACTTGAAGAGTCCCTGTTTTAAGGGTTCAATAACAATACTTAACAACTTAAATAGAACATTTGATGATCAAGGAATAATACAGGAAAGTTGGATCCTCCACTTAGTTTCTCAAATACCTATTGAAGAGCTTCTATGTCTCAAAAAGGCACTGAAGGTGTGATTTGAGAAAAGAAAATTTTGTATACTGGTTGCAGTAGGTTTGAGACATATACTTCCAGTACATACAACAATAGTGGTACAGGCTGATGACGCCATGTACATAAATCTGTGTATGTAGCACAGGTTGGATGGAGTTAAACAAGTTACAGAGCGGATCACACCGGTGCTGCTGCAGAAGGCAGAACAATAGGAAAAATTCATGTCAGATTAGATCATGGCAACAATACCAGACACAAGTCAAGAAAGTGCAGTCATCTCAGCATTGAATCTGAAAATGCATATTCACATTTAATTTTCGACTACCACCATGCATATGGATCTGCCCACAAAAGCCCAAGATCCACAGCATATCAGATATAATGAAAGCAGTGAACAAATAGTTGATTTTGCCCATGGATTTCCATGCTTAGTTGCTGTGGGATGCAGGCAACCAATCCTCTTTTACATTTTTAGTGATGTACACAGATTTTGCACCCAGGATCATCACTGTGCAAGTTGCCTTAGATCCCATGCAAAGTCTGGGTCTCTATGTACTCCATTGTCTGGACAATTGGCTGCTGACTGGACAGACTCAATAGTGTGTGTTGAGGCAGACAAATGTCTGTCAAATATGATGTGCTAGTACTGAAAAGCAATCATGAAAATGAAACACACGAATTCTTTTCAGATTGTTCTGTTGGCGTGGCCTAAGTCATGTACCCTATGATCCTGATGGTCTCATACATGTCACAATTATGGATATGGTCATGAATTTGCAAGTGGCTTCACAAGCAGACTTTCTGCATCTGGTAAGGATGATATTATTTGCAACACCAGTACTGAAACTGGGCTTGTCTACCTATTACATACCATTTCTATGTTGGCTGAATGTTCTGCACCTCTCAGCCATAGCATAACAGCAGGTGTTGGTGCAAATTATAATATAAAAGATACCTGGTGAGCATGCAAAAAAATACATGATCAAAAAAGAAAAGTGGAAAATGAGTCTCAACATCAGTATATTGATTTTCCAAGAAATAAAGATGTGTGGATTGTTCTGCATGTTCAGGAGCCCAGAAAGGGGTCACACATATTATTGTGAACCAACAACACCCAGTGGTGTTACATTAGTCATCAAGATTAGGCAATTAGGGTCTGGAAATCGACAGATGAACACCTCTCTTAAGTGCTAGTTGCTTATCAGTAAATTTAGAAGTAAGTAATTAAGCAAAGCTGAAAGTCATAAGTAACATTAAAAGAAGGACCCTGCCCCCTCAGTGGCAATCAATCACAGCTGAAGTAAATGTGTTAAGAAACAATAAAATGCCTGGATCTGGCTCTGTCTTTATTGTCTGTCTTTAAGTATCCCTCACATTAAAGCAAATTGAAATTGAAAAACTGAATCTAATCAATTTCCACAAACATAGGTTATGGCAAACAAAGGGAAAGTGTAAATGCTGACAGTAGCTATGAGGTACAGATTGTAGCATAGTGTTGTAATGGTGTTGAATCATCACATCGAGGAGAACACTCAAGTCTCAAATGAGAATAAAAATCTGTTTCTGTTAAGTATTTATTTTCAAAGTAAAGAGCCAAATGACATCAAGAGGCCACAAAAAGGATGCTTGTGTATTTTTGAGCATTGAATGAATTAAGTGTTTTGTCATTTAACACCATCACTTGTGGGCTAATTTCAGGTCTTTTTGTGTGGATTTCTTTGAGCTGGCAGTTTTGCTGAACCTTGGCATCCCTGGCAGTAAGCAATTACATGAATTTACCAATAATAATAATAATAAAAAAAAAAAAAAGAAAAAGAAACCCATAAATGAAGACAAATCCAACTAATCATTCACTTATGGAGTTCCAATGGAGGATGGGTCAGTCTGCCTGTGCATTGCTATAAGCTTTAAACAAATGACTTTTTGTTGACTTGAAGATTTAGTGCTCAATGACTATGCTTATCCGTTTTATTATTATTAATATTAAAATTAAATATTTTTACTGGCATAGAAGCGAGTCAAAATAACTTCCATTTCTGCCTTTCAGCCTTTACCTTACATCATTCATTTTGTGCTCCCAGCTGTCTGTGCACATGAACATTTCTACAGTTGGGTCAGTATCACTAAATGCAAAGTAGCTGTGTCAGGAACGTGCTTTGCGATACGCATGGTGAGTACAAAGTAAATCAGCGTTTCCAGATCTAGTTTGGTTTGGTTAACACTAAGATTTACACACTTGACAAAAGAATTGATAGATTGCTTTTTATTCATAAAAATAATTCTTCTTCTTATTATTAAATGTTTTACTGGCATAGAAGTGAGTCAAAATAACTTCCCTTTCTGCCTTTCAGCCTACATCATTCATTTTGTGCTCTCAATTCTGAATAAATGAGGTTCAATTAAGGATGTAAGACACGATTGCTAGAGAATTATTGACTTAATGACTTCCTTTCATTAATCAAAAATTAACAATAAAAACAATAAAAACTGTGAAACTTTGTGAAACTAATTCGATTTTCCACAGCAAAAATCAGAAGTCAAAACACTGAATATAAAGCAGATTTTAAATGTTCTTTTTTTATTTTTAGAATAGAGTTTTCTTGAATGGTTGCCTGGATACTTAAAACAAAGTTTCAGCCGGAACTGTATTAAATACATGTACCTGTGATGTGCTTTGCGATTCTGGTGCTAATTTGTTGCTTGGTCCTGCATTTTCATTACTTCCTTGATGTCACAAGGAAACACTGCCAGCACAGTTACAATGGTGCTTGATAAGGGATAACGGTCACACAACGGTCACGCAAGAGCTTTTCCCCCCTCATTCACCTTTTTTCCAGCTACATTCAATATCATATTAAAGGAAACCTTTAAAGAAGCAGTGTGAGCAGCGAACTCTGGGCTCAAATGCGATGCGGCTTTATGGGGCGCTCATAAGAAAGTGACGGCACGGTCTCGGTTCAACTAGTTAGCTGACTAACGATGGTGTTGAAGGCGGAATTAGAAGGGGATTTGAAGCTGTGGAAGCTGATCTGTTGGAGCAGAGTTTACAGATGAGGATGTTCCAGAGCTGGATAGAGTAAAGGATTAAAGCACTGCTGCATCACGATTGTTAATTAAAGATGGAGTGAATTGCTAAATCCCACTGGGACCACTAACCGTTAACCGAGGTGAAAATGAAGTGAAGTTTCGGAAAGCCAAGTCATTACAAAACAAATCTTGGATTTCCCTCAGGGTGGATTTCTTTCTTTAAAGTTTGATCAGGTAGTCAGAATACAAGTAGTTACAGGGTTCTACAGAAAACCTTTAAACCATAAGCTGTCTAGATTTTTGTGTTTAAATATCTAGAAAACTTTGTGTCTAGAAAACAAATGCATTTAAATAATATTTCTATACAAATATCAACCAGTGAGTGCGCTTTTAATAATACTACTAATTATTAATACTACTAATACTACTGCAGGTGTTAGACAATGAAACTGAAACACCTGTCATTTTAGGGCCTCCTTTTGCAGCCAATACAGCATCAATTCGTCTTGGGAATGACATCTACAAGTCCTACACAGTGCTCAGAGGGATTTTAAGCCATTCTTCTTGCAGGATAGTGGCCAGGTCACTACGTGATGCTGGTGGTGAAAACGTTTCCTGGTATGCTGACATTACCCT
>JAOVYV010161242.1:0-10527 GCA_025674545.1 Hassar affinis
TCAGGAAGTTCACAGGGATATGCCCCCCCCACCCCCACCCCCCGAAGTCCTACTCATGTTACCTGTATACATGCAGGCACATCTGCTGTGTGAAATCACCTATACGTACACCTGAGAGTATAACCTGATATGAATATTATCAACACAGTTTACCCTTTTTGCAAAATTCTTCACACAGTCTCTTCCACAATTATTGGTACCCCTGATAAAGATGATTTTGAGAAATTCACCTTTGTGAATTTCAAACTGAAAAAAGAGAGAAAACGTGGATCTTTAATTGAAGTAAATTTATTCAGAGCACCCTCAATAATAAATAATAATTTTTAGACGAAACTACATGTGCCACAATTAGTGGCACCCCTGCATGTAATAGTGCCAACAAAAGAGCGCTTAGTCATCTCCTATAAAATCTTACAAGGTTATTGAATACAGAGCAGGGAATCTGAGACCATTCCTCTTCACAGAATCTCTCCATATGGTCCTAGGTCCTAGGGGTCTGAGATGGTCATGGCAGAAGCTTGATTTTGTATTCAGTAAACCATTTTTGTGTTGGTCTGGCCATGTGTTTTGGATCATTGTCTTGCAGGAAGATCCAAGTATGACCCATTTTTAGTTTTTTGGCAAAGACAGACAGGTTTTGATTTAAAACGTCTTGGCATTTCAAGGAGTCCATGATGCCATGTACCCTAAAGAGATTCCCAGAGCCTCTGAAGGAAAAACAGACTTATCAGGATCTTTTCAATGTAGTCATCCTTCTTTTTTGCTTTTTCACCCTGATACACCCAACTTGAGAATTTGTTACCCAAAGCTCAAATTTTGTTTCTTCTGACCAAAGAACGCAGTTCAAAGTCAAAGTCCCAGCAGCATTTAAGAAACTCCAGGCCCTCACATTTGTGCTTAGATGACAGGAAAAGCTTTTTTCTGTCATGTCTTCCAAATAATCTGTTGGCATGGAGGTATCTGATGGTAGTTTTGTAGACTTGGTGACCCTAAGATGCTATTTTCTTTACAACATTAATCCTTGGGGATTTTTTTGGCTCTCTTACCATCCTCCTTAATGTGTTGAGGGGGTTAAATAAACATGAGTCTTCATCCAAGTATGTGACACTTCCAGTTGCTTGGAACATTTTACTTATTGCCATAGCTATAGATACATGCATTTTCAGAAACATAATTATTTTTCATAGCAATTCCTTGACTTACAAAGGTCAGCACATTTTTCCTATGTTTGAATTATGTGTTTCTTGTCGTCTCCATCTTGAAGAATGACTAAGAGAAATTGACCTCTGTGTCATATATACTATATATACATCAGTGAAAAAGGAGGTCATGAATTTCAGTGTAAAAGTTCGTAGACACTCTGATCAACTTTACATATTTTAATATAAATGGAAAAAAACACTTCAGTCAGATTTTATTTCTAGTTTCTAGAAGTTTCTAGATTATTTTTATGCCAATAATCATGGCATATGTAGTTTTGTTCAAAATAATTATTTATTCATGAGAGACTTTCTAAACTTACAGCAATTAAAGGCTGTCTTTTTCTCATTTTTATAGTGAGAGATTAAACTACTTCACCAGAAGGCGAATTTCTTATAACCCATTTTACTCATCTTTACCAGGGGTGAAGACCTATAAAGAGTAAACACATTTCAATGATCATTCACCCAGTGTGGTCTTTAACAAAGGCCACCTAATACATAGTTGTCTAACTACTAACAAAATAAATGTTCGTTCTGTGGTCATGGGAACACTGGGCATCAGGTGGGAATACACCCTGAATGGGACACAAATCCATCTCAAGGCATCATGCACAAACATGATTTAATTTACTGAAACCAATCCACCTTCAGAAATGTTTTTGGGAGGTAGGAGGAAACCAGAGAACCCTGAGGAAACACATATAGGCATGCAAAGCAAGTATAACTAAACCAAGCTCAGGACCCTGGGTCTGTGAGTTAACAATCTACTATTATCACCACCCCACAAAGTTCAATATAACCCACTCCTGAAAACTGGCTGCAAAAAGTTTGTACCAATAGTTTTATCATAACCAGGCTCTCAGTCATGACAGTTAAATTAGGCCCCTTTTGAGATGATTGCAGTTTGCCATGTTTATTGCACTTGGCCAGCCAGGATCTACAAAAACTCTAGTCATCAGATGATGCCAACATGTTTCAGTGCTGACATGTGACAAGCTTGTCCAAGGCCACACTATTAAAATACTGAGTCTGAGCCATGACCAAGTGTTCATAGTTTTAAGCAGTAAAAATATATATATATATATGATGTAAGCATTGGCTCCATGGAGGTGAATAAGTGTCTTATCATGGCATTCATTTTTCATATTTGTTTTTATTTAATATAAAAATTTGTTTGGTCTTTGTAAAATTCAGTGGCTTCCATCAGAATACAAAATACTCCTTCTGTTTGTATCCACAAGCAAATCCTCAGCATTATCTATGCTACAAAATTGTTTTAATTTTAAAGCTGTTTTGACTGTAAGGTTTATGGACTAAAGAAAAGTCTGTAACTTTTCACTTTTTCAGTAATCATTCACTTTTTTTAGTTCTTGACTGTCCAGGGGGTTTGAGAACATGAGCTACAGGCTGTGTCCTTCACAATCCACTTACTTCATACTGGATCCTGTTCAAATTTTGGGGGCCCTAGCCATGTACACACTCACTACATCTTTAAGCTATTTGCGTTTTGGCATGTGTATATTCCAGTGGGTGTCCAAATATGCATCTGGATGTGTAAAGCAAGCACATGCAGAAAAGATGAGCTCTAATATTTTAGTCTTCCACATTTTTTAAAATCTTTTTAGATAGTATATATTATATATACACAGTAGCTTATATAATATATACAATGTTTATATAATGTAGCAGCAGTGCAATGCAAAAACCCATGCAAATACAGGTCAAGAGCTTAAAGTTAATGTTCCCATCAAAGAAAAAGTGACATCTTTGTGACTTTGATCATGGTGTGTTTTTCATAAACTGCTGATCTCCTGGGAATTTTACAGTCTCTAGAGTATGAACGAAGTGAAAGACAAACAAAAGAAACACAATATGACTGATAATTCTGCAGCTGGAGATGTCTTGTTAATGAGAGACGTCATTGGTTTGAGCCGCCTAAACTGTGGTGAACAGAAAAGCATCTCAGCATGCAAAACATTGAACATTGAGGCTGATGGGCTACAACAGCAGAAGACCACATAGGGTTCCAATCCTGTCAGCCAACAACAGAAATCTGAGACTATCATGTCCAGGAGTGGAACTTGTGTATATATATATAGAGAGAGAGAAAAAAAAAAAAAACAGAAAAAAGACCAGGTTATTTTCTCTCCAATCTTCAATTGCCCAGTTTGGGAGAGTGTCAACACTGTAAAAACATACAGTTTTTCCTTACATTGACAAATTGACAAAGCAAATGACAGTAAATTATATTCAAATTACAAGAATAAACTGTTTATTAAAATGTGTCACGTGATTTAACGAAAAAAAATCTGTATAAATGGAATACATTAAATCATTTGTAACAAAACTAAGTGTAAAAACAAAGTATTATTTTTTTGACAGAAGTAGCAGAATTTTATGTAATTTACATAATGTAAGAGCATCGTTAACCTACATTTAAAGAAAGAAGATGCTTTTATTTTAAAGTTTTATTTTAAGTTCTAAAGGTATTTTTTTAATAAACAACTAAAATTGACAGATTTTTTCACAGTACTTCTGACAGTTCATTTAAACTTGGGCTTTTGTACTATAAAACTAAATGTGTTTTGTTTGGATCATATGTAAAATGGTCTTATATTGATGGTACTTTTTTATAACAACAGTATTAGCTAAGCTCTGGGCTTGTGGTTAAGGTTAAGGAAACAGCCTTGTGAACAGAATATCATGTGGTCAGTCCCCAGAAACATGACTGAAGTGCCACTGAGTAAAGTACCTGGCCAGCCAGCTACCTCCAGTGGTTTTTCTTTCAGGTTTGTTTGGGTTTTTTTTTTCATCTTTTTTTTTTTTTAGATGTTAACTGTGGTAAAGGTAATTACAAATATTTTCTGGCACCACTGCTACCAGAAAATTACTTTGTTTTTTTACTATACACTTTTTTACAGTGTATGGTAAAGATAATTACTGTTTTTATAGACATTTTCTGTTTTCATTTCATTCAACATTTCTAGTTTTTTTTACACTTTTTGTACAGTATATGATAAGCCTCAGATTCCTTTTTGTGAAGCCCAGTGTCTACTGCTGTTGTACCACATCCACCTTAAGGTTTGATGTTTTTCTGATGTTTTTTATACATATTCATACATATACAGTATATCTATATTTACCATGTTTTAGTATATTTTAGTATTGTCCTAATGGATTATTATCTATTTAGAGACTTTTAACGTCCTTAGTTGTGTTCACCCATGAGAGGTTACACAAAACTTTACATTAATGATCCAACAGCCAGGGTGGAAATGCCTGGTTCTTTCTGTATTTGTGTCTCTATAAACAACTTCCTCATTAACCCTTATCAAAAGTTTCAGACAGTTTTACTCCAAGTCTCTCTCCCTCGAGCTGATCATTGGCCCTTTGCCAGGTTGTTTAGTTGCCCTTAACAAGGCAAGAAACATATGGGGGAAACTTTTGGGGAAATATTATTTATAAGATAAAGTAAAACCACACGTAATACCCACAGTCTCTGGTGAGCCCACAGCCTGGTGAACCCCAACTGCCTCTAACCTTTATTTTGGTTCAGCAGCTTGCTGATATAAATACAGGAAAAAGGTTGAGTCATTGCCTCAGACACAGGCAGCATTGTCTAGTAACAGTGGAGATAAGTTAGGGTAAGATTCTAGATTCCAGGAAAAGAGAAAAGAGTCAAGCAGAGGAAGACAGACGGATGTTTTCGGGTGGCTTGGATTTTATGGGTTTTTCACCTGGTTACATCATGTGTGTGTCTCATATGTCTTCCCAAGTCATCAGTTGACAAACTCTCAGGCTAATCTCATTAATGCTTGGAAGTGGAAATTAGGCATTGGTTGAGTTTGATTAATGGGAGGGCAGCTGTTTTTTGAATTTGTCTGCGTTCATTCAAGGAAATCCACTATTTAGAATACTTCCTTTGTTTATCCTTTTTGTATCCTTGTGTTCTACTTTGCTGTCTTTCTATACAGTGTATTAGTTTGTGTCTTTCATTACATTTTACTGCATTTACTGCTTTCTTTGAGTACCTACAGTAACATCATTCTTTGATGATGATCTGGTCCCAGATTTGCAAGGGCATAATATTGCCAAAATCCACTACATGTGTTCATACACATGACAGCATTCTATTACAGTTCCTCAGATTAGTCCACAAGCTTGTATAAAGATTCTTTCTACCACACAATCTGTTGCATTGTCCACAAATGTATGAGAAATTGGCAAATGTTTTCAGGAATTAAGGTACTGCATCAGTGAGCAGGAGGTTGAGAGATCCAACCATAGCCCCCTAGCAAAGCTCTAAACCCTTAACCACATGGCTATCTTGCAGTTAATTGTGTATCAAATGTGAGTCAGTTTGGATAAAAACATCTAACAATTGAATAAATATCAAGGGTCACTTATTGTTTAGTTTGTTGATTTTGGCAAAAAATATAATTTATAAGATATATCCTCCATTGAATGTAAATACACTTTACAACTAGTACAGTTAAGGCTGGCAAAAAAGCCAAAGGGTAATTACACATGGGTGGCCCATACAGTCTAAGTTTACTTGTATACAATTAATATCTTTAAGGCATCTAGAGTTTTTAAGTATTGCTCTCAGCCGTTTTTTAAAAAGTGATAAAAAACAACCTAGAAATCAATATTCTTGTGCAAATTATACATTTACCACTTAGCATTTTACATATTAATCAATAGCACTGTACTCACCCCATTGAGATAGTGTTTGATATGATGTGTTAAGTTACGCTTTGGGGAATAGCTCTCAGTGTGTCTGTTATTGGCATGAACAGGAGAATTGATCGCCCATGGCCAATATGGGTGGGCGAGAGGCAGCATTCACCACGCAGCTGTATTTACTGCATATGCTCTGTCTCTAAAGTTTCTTCACAGACTTGGCAGACTACTGTGCAAATTCTTCCAAGATGGGAAATTTCATTTCAACTAAAAAAAGATTCAAATCTCACAACAGGAGTAAATGGTGCCATGTTCAGCATATAGAGAGTCATTGGTTAATATATTATTAGCAGTTTTTACACAATACTAGTATAAGTCATTATTAGCATTTGCTGGCAATGTTTTTTCAACCTAGGGTAGAAAAACCAGCAACTCTAGATTTTGAAAGAATACATCAAAAAGATGCTCTGTCCAAAACCATTATTCCCAAACGCATGAATGCACACTGTCTGTATAATGCTAGAGGATGATTTCATAAGAGGGGCATTGGTGAGGGGATTGCTATTGAGAGGAATTCAAGCCAAAAGCACTCCACAGTGCTGAAACATGAAAAGCAATGCACACAATGTATTGTTTTTCCACATCGCTTGACCTCTTTCCTGAAAAACAATACACCAGGATTTGCACTTTCAAAACAACACGCTGAAATTGTCATAATAGTAAAACAATAGACCTTGAAATGTAATCAAGGCACATTTGTATTGCTTTCCGCCGTGAGGTATTTCAAACATAAACGCCTCACTGAAATGCAATGTGTTTAAACACTGACATGTGGAAAACGTGCCAAAATGGAAAGTTGAATCGAAAACGAAAAGGTCCATTACATTGATTTAATGCCGCTCGATCTCTCTGCAGAAAAACAAAGTGTGTAGATTTGCATTTAAAGGATAAAATGTCGAATTCGTGTCAGAATCGAACACAAACTACCTTAAAATGCAGTCAGCTCAACTGCATTGTATTCCGTTGTGTGGTGCTGTGAATGTGCCAAAACAAAACACAAAGCATGTGATTGTATTTCGTCAAGGAGCAGTGTTGTATTGGTGCTACAAATGACTGTAATTATTGTCCAATCAGAATCCTCTACTGAATTTGGGGTGTTGCTGAGAAAACCAGTCAGAAGAAATCAGTCATAGCTGTACCTTAATCCAGAGAAAATGTCTGTAAAAGAGTGGCTTTCTAATTATACTGCTGAGTGGGACAGGTATTGTTAAGATTCCTGCTCCCAGTTGGACTGCTAGAGGCTGGAGCTCTTCCAGAATCTTCCCTAGCACATTTTTTGACATTTCATTTAAGTGTTCTTCACTTACTGTAAGAGCCTGGCCCAAGCATTCTAAAAGCCACTCAACTTTGCAAAGCACATAGTCATCTGTAACTGCACCATCATCAATTTGTATAATTATTGCGTTTATTTCCTCTTTTACTCTGTCATGAAACCACATTTTCTCTGGAATAATTTACAGCTACTAACAATTTCTTCTGACTGGTTTCTCAGCCACGCACTAAATTCAGTAGAGGATTCCAATTGGACAGAGATTACAGTTCATTTTGGCACAAATACCGCACTGCTCCTCGACAAAATACAATCACGTGCATTGCATTTTACTTTGGCAGGTTCACAGGGCTACACAGAGAAATACAATACACTGGAGGCCTGTGCCATATTTAACAGAGTTTTTTTTTATTGTCAGAGCATTTGATTTACTGATTGCTATCATGATGTAAAAAGAATTTTTAAATTATTCATCTAAAATAATTGCTTATTCGAGCTTAACTTCTTGAATGTGAATGAAATGTTATTAAATGGTAGCCTTGCACAAGTTTCTCACAATACTTTGCCAGAATTTGTGACCATTCCTCATTACAGAACTGGTGGAACGCCATCATTTTTGTGGGCCTCCTTGCTCAAACATGTAGTTTCTTTCAGTCCACATGTTCTCTATGGGTGTCTGTGGTGTCTGTGGTGACCAAATTTTAACTTTCTGCCTGATATCCTTTATGGTTATGCTTAATTGTTGGGATGGTTTTCTTCAGATAAAAAGCCTCTCTGTTGTTCTTCCATACTGATCATGTCCAAACAGTTCCATTTTTGTTTCATCTGACCAGAGAACTCTCCTCTAAAAGTCTGTGGATGATGTATAGACTTCAGTCTGAGTTTTTATGCCAGGTCTGACAGTCTTTCAGGTCAAGGCATTTTAATGGTGGATGTAAATACTTTGGTACATGGTGCCTTCAGCTCCTCACCTATTGGATTGGGGTTCATTTGAAAGTATTAGACCAAAGTTAATCACTTGGAATTTCATTGGTTTGTCTTTCCTGATCAATGCACTGTCTGTATGGTTCCAATATTTTTATATTTACATACAGTTGTTTGTACAGATGCTCATGGTAGCTTCTATTGCTTGGAAATTGCTCCTAAGGAGGATCCAGACTTGTGGGGGACTTTTTTCTGATGTCTTGGCACCACCATTTACCCCTGTCACCTCACAGCAAGGTGCACTAGAGTTTGATTCCTGGGCTGGGCCAGGATCCTCTCTGAGTTTACATGTTCTCTCTATGTCTGTGTGGGTTTCCTTCCACCCAGTGAACAATGGAACAAGCTCCAGCACCCCCCACATGACCCTGTATAGGATAAGCAGTTTAGATTAATTAATTAAATAATTAATTAATTGATTAAACAAATATGAACTTTTATCCTCAACTGTACAAATGATACATATAGGAATAAATATACAATATTAGCTGCATATACCTCAGAGAAATATTGGCTATGTCATCTCCATTGAACTTGTGTGCACAAAATAATACTTTTTGCAGGGCCTCTCTGGGGCATTGTACAATAATTATTTCAGTATTTTGAAATATAGTATCATTTCAAGCTTCTCCAGTCTCAGTGATCTTACACACTAAGTGACAGCTTTGAACAATATAAACGGATGAGGCAAAAAATTATGATCACTCACAGATGAAGTGAATAACACTGATTATTTTGTAACAAACATGCATGTCATGGTCTGGGATAAATTAGGCAGTAAGCAAACAGTCAGTTCTTGTAGTTTAATACAAGAGAGATAGTTTAATACAAGAGAGGGGCAGTGTAGCTCAGTGGTTAAGGTGTTGGACTACTGACCAGAAGGTTGTGAGTCCAAATCACAGCCAAGCTGCACTGCTGGACCCCTGAGCAAGGACCTCACCTGCTCAGCTGTGTAGATGAGCTAAGTGTAAGTCGCTCTGGATAAGGGCATCTGCCAAATGCTGTAAATGTAAATGTAAAAGTAGATAAGGAGTGACAAGGGCCAAATTGCTATGGCCAGCATGTTCCCAGTCATCAGTGGTAAAAACCAACAAACAGTGCTGTGACAGGGTGTTGCATAGCCATCAATGTATAAGGGCAGCAAATCCTTGAAAATAAACAAAAATAATGCCTTGAAATAAACTTACATTTTCCAAACATTTTACAGTAATCACGATAGCATGCAGATTTTTTTTACAGTTGTCAAATCCTTACATAAAATGCTGTTCAAGGAATGATGAATAAATCATTTTTGGAAAAAATAAATAAATATAAAATACATCAAAGCCTAAATTTGTTTCACTATATTTGGAATTTATTAGTTACACTGTTATCAGATTATTGAAACCGACTGGTCCATGTAATGGGTATATACAGTGCTGTGACAAGTAAGTTATGTATTTTCTCCATTTCTTCTATTTTTGCTAATTTGTCACACTTAAATGTTTCATATAATCAAACTAATTTAAAGATTAAAACATAAGATATAAACACAGAATGCACCTTTTAAATGATCATTCAATTTACTGAAGATAAAGTTTGATTCAAAACCTATGATTAAAGTTTTCTGAATCTGAATCTGAATCTATATCACCCATGTGAAAAAGCAATTGCCCCCTTAGCTACCAAATACCCCCTTACTGGTACCAAAAACCAGCTAACTAAATTCATTTGACTGTTGGGTTCAATTTCACTAGCCACACCCAGGCCTGATTAGTGCCAGACCTGCTGAAACTAAACATCACTTAAATAGAACCTGTCTGGTAATGTGAAGCAGGATAGAAGTCTCAAAAAGTTCTAAAGAGATTCGAAAACTGATGTGAAACAAAGTCACTGAAATCTACCAGTTTGGAAAGGGTTACAAAGCCATTGCTGAGGCTCTGAGACTCCAGTGAAAAACAGTGAGAGCCATTAACCACAAATGGAGAAAAGTTTGAACAGTGGTGAAGCTTCCCAGGATTGGCCAGCCTACCAAAATATCACCCAGAGCCCCCAATAACTTATCCAAGAGGTCATAAAAGAACCCAGATAAACACCTAAACACCTGCAGGCCTCACCTACCTCAGTTACTGTCAATGTTCATTATTCCACAATAAGAAAGACACGGGGCAAAAAAAGGGTCAGAACACTGCTGACCAAAAAGAACACAAAGGCTTATCTCACATCTGCCAAAAAACGTCTAGATGACCAACAAGACTTCATTCATTCATTCATCTTCTTGGCCACTTATTCCTTTTCAGGGTCACGGGAGAGCCGGTGCCTAGCTGGCAGCATAGGGCGCAAGGCAGGAAC
>JAOVYV010161308.1:0-10517 GCA_025674545.1 Hassar affinis
AATCACTTTATTACACACAAATATAAAATAGACTTTACTGTATTAAAAAATAGACTCTACTATATCAAATGTAAATACAACCCCAATTCCAATGAAGTTAGGGCCAGACGTGCCAACTCAAGTCACTAAAATGATGACTTGTGACTTGAATCGACAACATCACTAAAGACTTGAACAGTAAATCTCTGCTATGCAAATTTTGGATATAGCAGTTAGCTGGCTAGCAAATGTAGCAACATAATGATAAACCACAGTTAATATCTGAAGGACAGAGTGCCCTCGTATTCTGGGCAATGAACCAGAGGTCTCTACCCTCACTGTTTCAAGTGGCCATTAGGGTATTGGCAGTGCTTGTCTCTAGCACTCCAGTGGCGCGTGTCTTTAGTCATAGTGGCATCATACTGCGGCCCAATCGTGCACAAATGAATGACGAACATTTGGCAAATTTGATCTTTTGCAAATATACAGTAATTCTTCATAGACAGGATTTTGCTTTGTTGGCTGTATCTCAAAAGGTAAAAGAGATGAAAATTTGAGTTAGAAGGACCATGTTAATGTTCTTTGAAAAAGATCCTGTGAAATGATTTCAAATGATTTAATTAAAGATTTGCACAACTTGTTCCTGTTAAGTAAAATAGTACTTTGTTGTTTGACCTGCTTGAAATCAAGTTATTTTTGTTATAATAAATACAAACTTTAAAAGAATTTATGATTAATGTCAGTTTAACATACTACTGATCAACTGCATCAATTATGTGAAATAATGACATGACATCTGGTGACTTGAATAGGACTTGAAGTTTAAGACTTGGGACCTAATTTAAACGTGCTTGTATTGACTTGGGACTTGACTCGTGACTTGATTGTTAAGACTTGAGATTTACTTGCTACTTGCAACTTAGTGACATGTTCCCATGTCTGGTTGGGGCATTATGTAAAACAAATAAAAACAGAATGCGATGATTTGCAAATCATTTTCAAGACATTCAATTGAATACACTACAAAGACAAGATATTTAATGTTCAAAAGGATAAACTTTTTTTTTTTTTGCAAATATTCACTCATTTTGAATTTGCTGCCTGCAACACGTTCCAAAACATTTGGAACAATAAATATAGACATAAATAATAAAGAAAACTATAAAGTTTATCCATTTGAACATTAAATATTTTGTCTTTGTAGTGTATTCAATTGAATATGGGTTCAAAAGGATTTGCAAATCATCGTATTCTGTTTTTATTTATGTTTAACACAATGTTTATACAAAGTTGAAATTGGGGTTGTATAAAACAGATTCAATTAAAGCTAATCAACCCAAGCATAATTCATTCATTCACATAGAAAGATAAAAACTACTTAAAGCTACACACAATGACATAATCCCTCTTCAGGGAGAGAGAGAAGCAAGCACTTGCATTCAGTTAGGTACAGAATCCCAATTCACAGCAGTCCTTAAGTTCCAGCCCATAACAATTCTTTTGAAACCACATCTTCATCAACTCTCCCAGTCCATGCCGACACAGACAAAGGAAATTCAGATTGTTTTCCCTGAGCACGCCAAACCGGTGTCTCACTCAGCAACACACCTACCCACACCTGCTCACCTTCCTTTCTCTAAGAGATTCAAGACCATTGAGAGCAGTCTTAACAAGTCCAGGGTCACACTGGGCAAAACCTACCACTCTAGCCAGTTAGTATTTCATTTTATTTTTTTCATGTGAAGGGTGTTTGGTAAAGGTTGCTGAAAGTTATTTTTTTAAGGAAACATTGACTGTTTATGCTATTAACCCAGTGATTTTATTCATTACACAGGTCTCAAAATAAATCAATATTAAAATATCTTTGTGTTTAAACCTGTTTAAAACATGTTTGTGTTTGGGACTGAGTGATATTAAATAACTATGTTAATGCAGACACTATTTGATGTTTTCAATTTTTATTTTTTATTTCTAAAGCGCTTTTAACAAAAGGTCATTGCCTCAAAGCAGAATGTTTTCCTCCAGATTTTAAAGATGTAAACATGTATATCTGAATTTAGTGTGACATTTCAGAATAATATCATAATTCTTACATTGCATTTTACAAAGAATTTCTGTAGATGGCCACCATTTCCTATTTCAAGGCTACTGCTTATGTTCACAAATAAGTGATGTATCTCAATTTTAATAGTAAATTAAACATGATTTGTTGATTTCACTGTTGCATTCTATGTTTATGGTTGATAAAAAGGAATTTAAAAATTAAGATTGACCAGTGTTAAGATGTTGACACTCTGGTACAAATTACCTGAATGTGTTTATTCCATTTCAAACATACCTGACTCAGCTCTTATTTGCCAAGACGATTAGGAGTGTTAGTGATTTTAAGTTTTATATAATCATTAGGTTTTTTGAAAGGCTAAAATGTCAGATTTGGTAATTGGTAGATGCTTATGTTCATGATATCTTTTACAGATAACTGCACAACAGAGAACTTTCACCCTTCCTGTCCTCAATATGAAAGTAAGACACCATGTAATCCTTCATTTAAAATTGAAATCAATTTGATTCCCATTGAGTGTGAATTCTCTTGTATATGTTAGTGATTTACAAAAAAAAAGAAATCATTAAATTATTTGCTATGTAATTAACAGGTAGTTCATCTTGGGGATATTGCGAGGCATCTCTGATGCTCAAAACAGTAAGCATTATCTTACAACAAAGACATTTAGCCATTTTTACACTGATGTTTATAATATAACAACATACCATTCCTAATACCCTATCAGTTTTGAATTGCTGAGTGATAGGAAATGCACTTGATTTTTAGGTAACTACAACAATGAGCATATACCATGGACCCAGTCTCAATTTCAAAGTAAGATATTATCTGAATATTGCTGAAAATTGTTAGGTTATGTGCTAAGGGGTAGTGATTAATACTCACATTTACTACAACAGATGCAACTCCTCCAGGAATGGATTGGAAAGGGCCACAAATGCACACAGTTTCCAAAATAATATTACCATATCAAATTGTGTTATATGAAGTCTAAATGCAATTCAAACATGGATTCACACATGCGTATGATTTTTTAACAGACAGCATCAATGATTATGCACAAAATCAAAGGCATCAATAGGACAGTAAGGCAGATTCATGATACAGGAGTATACTTTTTTCCCATAATAATGGCAGAATGTAATTTACAGATGCCAGTCCATTAGATACATTCAGGGAGAGCAGCCACAGTTTGAATACCACAAGCAGTAAGTCCTATTTCAGTGTCTACCCTGTGCATCAATCACTAACAACTTTTGTTAATTGGTTTTCATAATCATTACAGCCTTAGATGACAAAGGGTGCACTTTGCAATTTCTTTCCATATAGCAAAGGCATCACACAGTCCAAACAAACTGAACAAGAGAGTAAGACTGAATTATACACTATATTGCCAAAGGTCTTCTCTCACCCATCCAATTCATTGAATTCAGGTGTTCCAATCACGTCCATGGCCACAGGTGAATAAAATCAAACACCTAGGCATGCAGATTACTTCTACAAACATTTGTGAAAGAATGGGTCACTCTCAGGAGCTCAGTGAATTCCAGCATGGTACTGTGATAGGAAATTTCCTCGCTACTAAATATTCCACAGTCAAGTGTCATACTATAACAAATTGGAAGTGACTGGGAGTGACAGCAACTCAGGCACAAAGTGGTAGGCCACTTAAAATGAAAGAGTGGAATCAGTGGATGTTGAATTGCTCCAAATGCTCCAAATTTCATGTGGCCTTCAGATTAGCTCAAGAACAGTGCCTAGAGTTTCATGGAATGGTTTTCCATGGCCGAGCAGCTGCATCCAAGCCTTACATCAACAAGTGCAAAGCAAAGCCTTGGATGCAGCGGTGTGAAACATGCCACCACTGGACTCTAGAGCTGTGGAAATATGTTCTCTGGAGCTAAAAATCACGCTTGTCCATCTGGCAATCTGATGGATGAATCTGCGTTTGGTGGCTGCCAGGAGAACGGTACTTGTCAGAATGGTCAAAAATTCCCATAAACACACTGCTAAACCTTGTGGAAAGCCTTTCCAGAAGAGTTGTAGCTGTTATAGCTGCAAAGGGTGAGCCAATATCATATTAAACCCTATGGATTAAGAATGGGATGTCACTCAATTTTATATGCGTATGAAAGCAAGTAAACAAATACTTTTGTAGTGTATGTGTAAATTTATTACATCTAAAATGGGTTACAATATCTGACTAAAGGTATTTGTCAGCAAAACTGTATACATGGGCTAAACACCTTGACAACTGTTTACCTTCTCAAACAAACTTGCACTTATCATTCACTTCATTAGGTACACCTAACTAGTACTGGGTTGGACCCCCTTTTGCCTTCAGAACTGCTGTAATTCTTTGTGAATAGATTCAACAAGATTCTGGAAACATTTCTCAGAGACTTTGGTCCATAATGAAATGATAGAATCATGCTGCTGCTGCAGATTTGTCAGCTGCACATCCATGATGCAAATCTCCAGTTACACTACATCTTAAAGGCGCTCTATTGGCTTGACATCTGGTGTGTACACCATTTGAGTAAAGTGAACTCATTGTCATGTTCAAGAATCCAGTTGGAGATGATTTCAGCTTTGTGACTTGGTGCGTTATCCTGCTGGAAGTCGGCTACACTGTGGTCATAAAGGGATAGAGATGGTCAGTAACAATACTCAGGCAGGCTGTGGCATTTAAATGATGTTCAGTTGGTATTAATTGGCCCACAGTGTGCTAAGAATATACTGTGCATTGTGCATTCAGAGATGCTCTTCTCGATACCTCGGTTGTAATGAGTGGTTATTTGAGTTACCGTTACCCTTCTATCAGCTCAAACCAGGCTGGCCATTCTCCTCTGACCCAAGTGAACCCAAGTGCGGTGTCTGCTGTCCAATGTGAGATTGGATGTGCTCTCAATCAGCTTCATGAGGTAATCTCAACCTGAAATGGTTTTCCAACAGTCTTGAAGGAGTTTCCAGAGGTGCTGAGCACTTGTTGGCAGCTTTGCAGTCCAACTTATCCCAAACCATCTCAATAGACTGACCTTAGTTGACTGACAGTTGTTAACTGAAAGCCATTCCAGGTGACTACCACTGACTGAGAAAATGCCAAGATGTGCAAAGCTGTCAACTAAGCAAGAGGTATCTACTTTGGAGAATCAAATATAAAATGTTCTGGTTTGTTTAACATTTTTTTTTTTTACTAAGTAATTCCATGTATTTCTTCATCAAACATGTATGTAAGGGAAAAAAGGGCACTCAGTAAGTCATTATTATTAGATTTAAAGTCATAATTTCAAGTATCAAAGTCATAATTATGAGCTGCGGAAAAGACATTGACTCGCATGGAAGTCACAGAATGTTCCGTTCCCTAAACTGGGTAAATGTTAATGATGTCCAACATCCATTTTCTATTGTAGCTCTAGTATAGGTGGGTTAATGCAGATTTTGTCATGGTGGAGTCTCTAACGGTAGACTTTTAGCTGTATATGGCTTTGTTAGCTCACTGTTTTCCAACATATTTTGGAAATAATGCTGTACACAGGTAATTACTTCAGGCCTCATGGATTGGAGTTAAGATGCTCTCTTTTGTCCACAATTAGCCTAACATTACTTCCTCGAAATTTTGCAACTTTACTTTTGTAACTAATACTGGTGCTGACGTGCCAGAAGGCCGAGTATTTCTTTATTGGTGAAACCTATACGAAAGTATATCTTTACCACTTAGCTTATGTGAATTCTCAAACAAGACATGTGATTTTATGAGGAATTCTGCATGTGTTACAACAGCATGGCTTCATAGTAAAAGAGTACAGGTACTAGACTGGCCTGCCTCCAGTCCAGACCTGCCTCCCATTGAAAATGTATGGTGCATTATGAGGAGCAAAATATGACATCAAATTCAGGCATATGTATTCAATTGAATATGGATTGAAAAGGATTTGCAAATCATCATATTCTGTTTTTATTTTATGTTTTACACAATGTCCCAAATTCATTGGAATTGAGGTTGTATATATTGGTACTATCACAGCAGTCTATAAATGCTAAACATTCTGCTTTCATTAGAACTGCTATTGGCAGAAACAGAAACTTGAAACAGAAACATCCCAGTATTAGCTTTAACTAAAAAGATAAACTAAATTATTTCTGTAATACAGCCAAAGACCTGCATTGTTACTGTTTTTGTGACTCGCCTTTTTCTGAATTCAGTTCATCTATCAAGACTTAGCTGTCCCCAACAGCTATCCCTAATAAGCAAGCCGGTGGCGATGGATAGTGTGGTAACAAATAATCCCTTCTCTAACTGAGTGCTATATAGTTAAGAAAAAAAACAAAACTGAACATTAACCAGTACACTGATTAAAAATTTCACACTGTTGGAGATATAAACTGCTCGCTGATGGAGATTAAACTGATTAAGTGCAAAACTGTTTGTGGCAGTTAGTTCTAGCCTTAATCATAGGAAGGCTGCCTTCATCAACCGCAAAGTGAGCAATCCTAGGCTGTCCTTCACGGTGTATAGAGCCTGAGCCCATGGTCCTAGGTCCCCTGTGTCTCTCCACCCAGGAGAGAACGAGACAAGCCGCATTGCATCTCTGCTTCTACTGTGGGGAGCGTGGCCATGCCTTAACCACGTGTCCGATCAGGTCTTCTCATGCTACTCACACTAGGGGTGCCTCTAGGGATTCAAGCTGTGGATGGCACCCTATCGGTGATGTCAATGTTACTCTCCAGACTATTCCTTTAAAGTTAAAGATCGGACTCCTGCATGACAAGGAGATATCCTTCCTGCTTATCGAGTCCCTTAAAAATCCCATCATCCTCAGCATTGATTGGCTCCATCTCCACAACCCAGCTATCTCTTGGAGAGAGGGCAAGATCCTCGAATGGTCCTTGTTATGCTTCACACAATGTGTCAATGCCCAGATGGATCTACCAACGACGTCCACGTCCCTCCCGAGTATGATGATCTATGTGAGGTGTTTAACAAGCGCGGGCCGAGGGTCTTTGTGAACAAAGTCTTCAAGGACCTGCTAGGGAGATCAGCCACTATACTTGCCTAATCTCTCCTCTCATGTTCAGCAGGTTAGAGAGGTTCTCCGTTGCCTCCTAGCTAATGGCTTGTTCATCAAGAAAGAAAAGTGCCAATTTCATCAACCCAGAATAGAGTTTTTGGGATACAACATAGGATCCGACGGGGTGTCAATCAACTGCCAGTACGTGGAGACAATCACCCAGTGGGACTCCCCCACTACGGTGAGAGAGCTTCGATGATTCCTGGGTTTACAGAAGATTCATTAGAAATTTTAGTTCTATTGCCAAGCTACTCACTGATCTGCTAAAAGGGGCCATGAAGGTACTCAGGTGGAATGCAGATGCTGCCATTCCAGTGGTTAAAGAAGGCTTTCAGTTCAGCTCCAGTCCTCAAGCAGCCTGAGGAGCTTGCTCTCGAGGAGTGGAGGCACTGGCTGGAAGTATCCAAACACCCAGTATTCATATTCACGGATCACAAAAACCTGGAGTACCTCTGAGCAGCCAAGAGGCTGAATTCACACCAAGCCAGGTGGGCCCTATTCTTTTCAGCTTTGACTTTGTCTTTCTTATCATCCAGGGTCCAAGAATGGGAAGGCAGATGCCCTTTCTCAGAAGTTCGAGCCGGACTCTGCAGTCTCAGAACCTGAATCTATCGTCCCCAAGGAGAAGTTTCTCCACACCATTGTATGGGAGTAAGACCAGATGATTCGGGAGCTTCAGCCTACACAGGGGAGCGTCCACTGCCCCCAGGTAAACTCTTGGTCCCATCCTCTCCACACAGCTCCCTCATCTCCTGGGCTCATGTCACACCTGGAGCAGGCCACCCTGGCACCAGACGAACCACTGAATTGATCCAGTCCAAGTACTGGTGGCCTAACCTGTCTAGGGAGATCCAGGAGTTAGTTTCCTCATGTGCGGAGTGTGCTCAAGCCAAAGTACCTCGAACATTACCAGCAGGTAAATTACATCCATTACCCATTCCCAAAAGACCCTGGTCCCAGATTCGCTCTGTGGGAGAACTCATGGGCCACACTACATCTCCCACAGGGCCTTGCATATCGGGCACACCTGCTAGCGGCCATATTTGATTGTTCATGAAGCCGCCCTGAGGAGTATAAAAGAGGCTCATTCTCACTCCTCAGGCCGCATCAATGTACCTGCAACTTCCTTCACGTTGGTTATCACCAGGACTATTCTATTGCTTAAGTTAAGTACTCTTGCTTTGATTCACGATCTTTCCATGATTATTCCTTGGTTATCATTTCTAGTTTAGTGATTAGTCTTTCTTTGTTTATGTTCCAGAAACCCCCCCTTCACGTTTTGAGAAATTCTGAGTGTTGTACTGTTTTGTGTTTTTGTTTCTTCCTCCATGCTCTGGTCTTTTGTGATCACGCTTTTTTTTGGACTGAGCCTTTGGGACTCACGCTCTGAACTGAACTGTGTTTATGTTTTTCTTATGTTTTGAACTGCTTACCTGTTTTAATATTTGTGCTGTGTTCAATATACGCTCTCCTCTTGACTCCTTTAAGTGTGGGATCATTACAGTTGCCTAATTTTTTTAACATGGTTTCAAGTATTTACATGTTAACCAATTACCTGATGTTTGATTGCATCTTATGTTTTATTTTATTAATCAGAAAAAATTCAGCAACTAAAATTTAAAACAGCAATTAAAATGCATCATACATCAACACTACAGAAAATTAGTTATTTTAAAGCCAGATTTGCCCACATTTGTTTATTTAGCACCATTATTTTGATAAATTCAGTCAAAGGACAAATGACTTTGCTAAATATTTGACAATTATTGAGAAAGTATTCCCCATTTGTAGACTGATTCCAGTGTTGTACTGCTCCTGATAGATGACCAGCTGAAGAAGTATCTGCCATCCTATGGTGATTGACAGGCTATTCTTGGATATTGCTGGTGCAAGGCATACAATCCTGTTGGCCACAAATCAAAACTCTTTGACTGGTTGAGAGCCAATATATCAAGAAACAAAAGTAATGATCATGAGCATGTGTCTGAGAGAGAACAACTACCTAGGAATGCTCAGAAGAGTGTACGAAATGTTGAGATAGGATGGATGCATTTTTCAAAACATTTTGTGAGAACCAAGAAAGGTGGGGTTACAAGAAAGATCAGTGTGTCAAAGTTGCAAAACATGTGAGTTATGCAAGAACATAACCATCTCCTTGTTTATATCAGGAATGTGTTTGTACCTTCAAATCACTAAATGCACTTAAAGTACACCTTTTCATGCGAAAATTCTGGATCCCCAACAAAGTGTAGATGTACCGGTTAAGATGTTTATCATGTGGGTTTTTTGAGTTTTGTCTTGAAACTAACTACTTGACTCACCTGATGTACACTTTAAAGTAAACCATAAAGTGAGGTGCCCTTTTAAAGTTTGTAACTTTGAGAGCAGTGTCTACTCTACTTTCAAAGCACACAAAAGTACACAAGGACCAGAACTGGAGGAGCTTTAAGCCCAACATTATTTGTTGTGATCATGTAGGCCACAGCATTGATGCTGTTGAAGAGAAAATGTGGTATGTTGATTTAGAAGAGTTAAGTGAAGAAACCAGTGAGAATGTTCTTTGTGATTTAGGAAGACAGCTTGAGCACAACTTACTGTCTCTTCTGTTAAAGATGCAAAAGGTTTTGCACATATCCGAGATTGCTGTGGAAGAAGAAATACAACAGCTTTATCAAATAAATGAGCTAACACAGCCAATTCTACAAAGCAGAGTGAGGGTGGTGTTACAAAAATATTATACAGATGTAAGTGAGACAGTAATGAAAGAAAGTGCTGTGTCAGAAAGTAGCATGTGACATTTTGTCCACCAATGGACCCTTAGGAACATCTCTAAAGTTGATCTAAAGTTGCTGGAACAAGATGGGCATTTATCTGGAGCAACTTGGTGCAAGTGTGAAAGGCACGGTCCTGTATGTTACCGCTGATAATCTAGATGCCCACTCTCCTGCAGGATTTCTGGAGAGCTTCACAACTGACAAATTCTGCAGATTCTGTTTGGCTAGCCGGAGAGACATCCAACAACTAAAGGTAAATTCTGGTCTCTTTCAATTCAGAGACAGAAATTCTCATAATAGACAAGTACAGCAGGTAGGTACAAAAGGTATCAAGAAGACAAAGAAAGAGGAAATAAATGATCTACCTGAATATCCAGAGGGGCCTCACAGGAAGGTCCCAGGTTTGATCCCTGGGTGGGGCGGTCTGGGTCCTTTCTGTGTGGAGTCTGCATGACCTCCTCGTGTCCGTGTGGGTTTACTCCGGGTGCTCCGGTTTCCTCCCACAGTCCAAAGATATGCACGTTAGGTTGATTGGCGTCTCTAAAGTGGCCCGAGTGTGTGAGTGTGTGTGTGTGTGCCCTATGATGGATTGGCGCCCTGTCTAGGGTTGTTCCTGCCTTGCGCCCTATG
>JAOVYV010161350.1:0-10512 GCA_025674545.1 Hassar affinis
ACATTTTATATTTGAGTTATAAAATATTTGACTTTATATCGAATTGAAAATGTAAATATAAAAAATGACATTTTTTTTCATATTTCAACATCAAACGTATGAAAGTAAGTTTTATGACCATGTATACATTTATTAACGTGTTAAATGAATAATATCAGTTTATATTAAATTTGTATATAAAAAAATTTTTATATCAAAAATCACATTATCACATATTATCATTGTCATGTCAAAAGTTAATTTGCCATGTATTGACGACGCATGCAAAATAACGATATTCTGAAAAACCGCTTAAGAAACGTCGTAGAGCTCTGTCGTTTGCAGAATAGCGTCTTCTCGCCAGGAATAGAACATTGCTTGTACACATAGTTATTTGCTGTGAATGTAGTTTAATAATGCATGTTTGATGAAGAAATGACATTTTATATTTATCAAATATTTGACTTTATATCGAATTGAAAATGTAAATATAAAAAATGACATTTTTTTTCATATTTCAACATCAAACGTATGAAAGTAAGTTTTATGACAATGTATACATTTATTAACATGTGTTTAATGAATAATATCAGTTCATATTAAATTTATATATATAAAAAAATTTTTATATCAAAAATCACATTATCACATCTTATCATTATCATGTCAAAAGTGCATTTGCCAAGTATTGACGACGCATACAAAATAGCTGTATGTAAATATAAAAAATGACATTTTTTTCATATTTCATAATTAAAATGTAGGAAAGTATGTTTTATGACAATGTCTACATTTATTAACATGTGTATTATGAATAATATAATTTTATAGTAAATTAATATCAATAAAAACATTTTTACGTCAACAATCACTTTAGTTATCACAAGTTATCAGGATCATGTTAGAAGTGCATTTGCCATGTATTCACGACTCATGCAAAAAAGCGGTATTCTGAAAAACCGCTTTAGAAACGTCGTAGAGCTCTAGTTTGCAGAATAGCGTTTTCTCGCCAGGAAGAGCACATTGCTTGTATGCATAGTAATTTCCTGTGAATGTAGTATAATAATGCATGTTTGATGAACAAATTACATTTTATATTAGAGTTGTCAAAATATTTGACTTTATATCGAATTGATTATGTAAATATAATAAATGACATTTTATTTCATATTTCATCATCAAAATGTAGGAAAGTATTTTTATGACAATGTATACATTTATTAACGTGTATTATGAATAATATAATTTTATAGTAAATTAATATCAAAAAACATTTTTATATCAACAATCCCTTTAGCTATCACAAGTTATCAGGATCATGTCAGAAGTGCATTTGCCATGTATTGACGACACATGCAAAATAGCTGTATTCTGAAAAACCGCTTTAGAAACGTCGTTGAGCTCTGTCGTTTGCAGAATAGTGTTTTCTCGCCAGGAAGAGCACACTGCTTGTACGCATAGTAATTTGCTGTGAATGTAGTGTAATAATGCATGTTTGATGAAGAAATGACATTTTATATTACAGATATCAAAATACTTGACTTTATATAAAAGTGAAAATGTAAATATAAAAAATGACATCATAATTCATGTTTCAATATCAAAACGTAGGAAAGTATGTTTTATGACAATGTATACATTTACTAACATGTGTATTATAAAGAATTTAAGTTTATAGTAAATTAATATAAAAAAACATTTTTATGTCAACAATCACATTAGTTATCACAAGCTATCAGGATCAGGTCCAAAGTGCATTTGCCATGTATTGACGACACATGCAAAATAGCTCTATTCTGAAAAAACACTTTAGAAACGTCGTAGAACTCTCTAGTTTGCAGAATAGCGTTTTTTTTCGCCAGAAAGAGCACATTGCTTTTACACAGAGTTATTTGCAGTGAATGTAGGCTAATAATGCATGTTTGATGAACAAATGACATTTTATATTAGAGTTATCAAAATATTTGACTTATATCGCCTTGAAAATGTAAATATACAAAATGACATTATGTTTCATATTTCAACATCAAAACGTAGGAAATGATTTTTTATGACAATGTATACATCCATTAACATGTGTATTGTAAATAATATAAGTTTATATTATGTTTATTAAGTTTATATCATGCAAAAAAGCGGTATTCTGAAAAACCACGTTGTAGAGCTCTCTATGTTTGCCGAATAGCGTTTTCTCGCCAGGAAGAGCACATTGCTTTTACACACATTTATTTGCTGTGAATGTAATCTAATAATGCATGTTTCATGAAGAAATGATATGTTATATTAGAGTTATCAAATATTTGACTTCATGTTGAAGTGAAAATGTAAATATAAAAAATGACATTATGTTTCATAATTCACCATCAAAACATTGGAAAGTTGTTAGGGCTTGGTCTGGAGGCCGCAGAGGGAATTTAGTCACTGTTCCCTCGGCGACCTCTGGGGGCAATGTTGTCACCGTTAGGACTACATCACATCAGACCTCCAGAAGAAGTAGAGGGACTACAAGGCCCAGACAGCCCTTGGGCAATGAGGCTGATGAGGAGCACCTGGCTGGGCGAGCATTTAAGCCTCTCCGTGCAAGGGCTCCTTGTCTCACCCTCTCTCTATGCTTGCGAATGCACGCTATTGTTCAGGAAAAGATTGGTAGTGAGGAACGTTAGGTTCTGAGCAGATAGGCCTTCGGGCTGAGGTAATCTGAGGCAGGGCAAAGTTTAGCTTGTGTGACCCCAAATCTCTCTTCTGGCTTATGCCGGCTAAGACTCTTTACTTTCCCTTGCCTCATATCTCTTAGCCTTTCCCCTGCGCTGCTCCAGCACAGGGCTGCCTCCCCTTCTTTCACACACTAACTTCCGGGTTGGTTTCTTAGCGTCGAAGCGCTCCTCACGCTGACGCCCAACCCACGCTTTGTTTCCCGTCCTTTCCTTTTCTCAGCTTATTTTCTCTATTTTATGTTTTGGAGAAGCCATTAGTTTAAAGAAGGAAAGTTAAGATATAAAGTGAGTGACAAAAGAGAAGACAAGAAAAAAGAAAAAAAAGAAAGAAAAAGAAAAGAGAAAAGGGTAAAAGAAAAAGAAAAGGAAAGAAAGAAATCACCCATTTCCTCTTTGTTTATTTATTAGGTTTTTGAGCTACCTTTCTTATGAGAAGAGCATGCCCCCGAGTCTACACAAGCACTCACTCACTCACTTCCCTTATTCCCCTCTTTTCGTTGGGCCAACCTGTCCTTTTGGTTTTCATTTTCTATTATTATTTGCCTGGGGGCCGGCCTGTCCTCCTTCTCAGTCACCCCAAGGCTTTCTTTGTTTTCTCCTTATAAGCCCGTGTTTGGGTCCACTTCCCCAATCAAAACAAAAGTATGTTTTATGACAATGTATACATTTATTAACATGTGTATTTGTCAAGGAAAATAATCAACTCTGGACCTTTTGGTGGAAATAATCACAAACAGCCAGCAGCGTGCAAGGAAGATGGCTTTTTATCATCAGCTGAGGAGAGTTCATGGTCTGACCGTCTCTCTCAAGAACAGAAGTTAGGGATGCAGTCTTTATAAGGTCAAGGACTTTCCCTTTCGGCTCTGATAACAATGGGATATGTGTATGTACAGAGTGAGTACGTGAAAGGCACGTAAAAGATGTATCATCAGCCATCTTTTGAACTTGCAGATGTTTTACTGGTTAGTGGCTTACTCAGAACACAGAGGAAGAATATCACAATAAAGTCTCTGTGGGTTATTTCTACAGTAGAATATATACAGTATATATAAGTAAATCATATATGAAAAATAATGCCTTAATGATTATGGGTAATTCTATACTATTACATTCAGTACAATTATGCATATAGTAAATGCCTATAATACTCATTGTTAGTTATACAGAATCTTGTTTTCTTCTTCATTTCCACCCATTTGTTTATCTTCTCTCATGATAAACACTGTAAATTGTATAATTTACAGTGTTTATCATGAGAGAAGATAAACAAATGGGAACAAAAAAGGAACAAATTTCTCAGTTTGATTTTCGTAAGTTCCTGTCATTACTTCACTGTTTACCCCTTAAACTACATCATCAACCCAAAAACCATGCATCATCTGTTAAAAATACAAAAACAAACATTAAACACTATGCTAAACACAACAAACAACTGATCCATTTAAACTAAAACCCCACATTCCTGTCTGTCAATATGCTTCTGTAACTCCGCACAACAAAACTCAAACATTCTTAAAATTAGCACAAGGAAAACTACAATCAGAACCACTCCTTGAATTTCTTCACAATTTAACCAACAAATAGTAGGCATCTACACAATCTTCTCTTCTTGCTTCTCAGGGTCCAAGGGAGGCGCTCGTTTGCAGTGTGATGCATGGATCCAGGTTACTTCCTTCGACCTTTACAGCTGTTGGTGTAGTCAGAAGCACCTGGAAAGGTCCTCTCCACCGAACCTGTTTCCACCTCGTTCGTCTGAAGTCTTTGACAACTACCCAATCTCCAGGCTGGAAGGGGTGTAGCGGTCCTTCAGTGAGCTGTGGTAAGACTGCTTTCACTTGTTTGGAAACAGACACAAAGACTTGTGCAGAGCAGTACAATAAGCAAGCATGTCCTCTGAAGTTTCCATCAGGTCTATTCCTTGTCCCACAGTAACGTTTGGAGGGCACCCAAACAGGATCTCAAAGGCACTGCAACCACTCCTGGTCTGCACACGGGTTCTCATATGGAACAAAACGATTGGTAGGGCCTTTACCCAATTCAGGCCTGTCTCAGCCCAGCATTTGGCTAGTTTGTTTTTTAGAATGCCATTCTCCCTTTGCACTGCTCCAGTGCTAGCCGGATGGTAAGCGCAGTGTAATTTAAACTCAATGCCATAGTATTGCGTGAGTGCTTATAAGGCCTCTGCTATGAAGGCAGGACCATTATCACCGGACAATCTCCTAGGAATACCCCATCTTGGTATCTACTGCTAACGCTTTTGCTACTGCACAGGCATCTTGTTTTGCTGTTGAAAGACTTCAACCCACTTTGAGAACATGTCCACCATTACTAAACAGTAATTTTCCCTTGGCACTGGTCCAGCTCAACAAAATCCAATTGGAGATGGTCAAATGGCTGTGAGGGTATTGGGTGTGCTGCTTGTGGCTGTTTTCTACTACACCCTGAATTGTGTTGTAGACAAATGAGGCACTTTTCACAAAAATTGGTGGCAATTGTTGTAAACCCAGGTGCAAACCAGTGCGTTGCCATTTGTTCTATCATACCCCCTTTTGACAAATGGTCCTTCCCATGCATCAGAGATGCAAAAAAAGGAATGCCATCTGGAGTTCGCCAAACCCCAGAAGTTGGAGAACAGGAAGCCGCAGACCATTTCTTCATATCAGCTGGTGAGGCAGCGGACTGAATATCTGAAACAGAAAAGGAGGGAGGAGAAGAAACAGACACAAAACACAGAGAGGAGGAGAAGGAGGCAGCGGCTTTAGCCGCAGCATCAGCACGAGCATTACCCAATGCCACAGGATAATTTGAGGACGTGTGAGCCTGGCATTTACAGACAGAAATGGTAGAGGGCAAAAGAACTGCATCCAAAAGATTCTTGACCAAGTCATGATGAACGATCTTTGTACCTGTAGTGGAGCAGTGTACCTCAGTGGTTAAGGTGGTGGACTACTGACCAAAAGGTTCTGAGTTCAAACCCCACCAGAGCCATTGCCCCTGAGCAAGGCCCTTAAACCTCACCTGCTCAGCTGTGTACATGTGCTAAGTGTAAGTCGCTCTGGATAAGGGCATCTGCCAAATGCCATAAATGTAAATGTAAATGTACCTGAGGAGGTAAGAATGTCACGCTGGCACCAAATTGTACCAAAATCATGCACAACACCAAAAGCATAGCGGCTGTCAGTGTAGGTAGTGACAGAAGAACCTTTTGCAAGCTTACATGCTTCAGTCAGAGCAATCAGTTCAGCAGCCTGTGCTGAGTAGTTGGATGGCAGGTGACCTGAAACCAAAGTGTCAGAGGCAGAACAGACAACAAAACCCAAATGGTTAGTGCCGGAAGGATCCCTTGAGGCGGAGCCATCTACAAAAGAAACAAAATCAGGATTAGTAAGAGGAACATCACTTAAATCAGGATGAGGGCTGGTAACCTGTGAAACAACCTTACAACAATCATGTGGTTCTCTGTCATCGGGTGTGGGTAGGAGAGTTGCTGGGTTCAAAACTGTACAACTGTACAATTTAATTGTGATGTTAGGCATGTTAAGTAAAACAGTGTGATACCTTAACCTTTAACTTAACCTAAGATTAACAAATCTTTGTGTGGATAGGTGTTATGGTCATTTAGCAGCATAGCAACAGCATGAGGAACCAAAAGGGTTAGAGGGGAAAACCCTACAATGTATCGAGAGGCTACCACAGCCTTTTCAGCAGTGGCAATAGACTGTAAACACAAGGGTAAGCCTGCAGCCACAGGGTCTAGTTTGGCTGAGAAGTAAGCTATGGGGCGCTGACAGTCACCATGAGTTTGCAACAGAACAGACAACATGCACCCGTTGCATGTTGCAACAGTTTGCGTGAAGGGTTTCGTCGGTCAGGGATGCCTAACGGTGGAGGCGAGTGCTTTAAGTTGAGCAAAAGCGTCAGAGGCCTCATCAGTCCAGGTGACAGGGGAGGAGGCAGACTAAACATTCATTGTGATAGCATGCGGGGGAGCCTCCATGAGTGAAAAACAGGGAATGAAAGATCGACAGTATGAACACATTCCCAAGAAGGATAAAAGTTATTTCTTTGTGATGGGCTTGGGAATGTCAAGAATGGCTTGAATACGCTCAGGGGAGATAGATTTAATGCCCTGAGATACAATGTGACCCAAGAATGAAACTTGTTGTTGACCGAACTGCAACTTTTTCAATGAGGCCTTGTGGCCTTCAGCTGCCTGGTGCTTGAGGAAGAGTAAAGAGTCATTCTCACACTGGGCCCTAGAGTGCGCTGCCAACAAGATGCCATCAACGTACTTCACCAGGACAGAGCCTGGGGAAAGCTGAAGGAGAGCCAAAGAGTCATGCAGGACGTGATTGTAGATAGTGGGTGACTCACAGTAACCTTGACACATACGAGTGAAAGTGCAGGACCGACCTTCAAATTGAAAGCGAACCAGAAATGTGAATCAGGATGAACAGGGACGCTGAAGAATTCATTAGTCAGATCCATTAGCCAGAATAGTGTAAGGATTAGGAACATTAGGGGCTCTAGGAACTACAGCACTATTAACAGCCTGCAGATCTTGAACAAAACGCCACTCATCTGGTTGAGGGGGCTTACGGGCCTTTTTTACTGGAAAGATGGGCATGTGAACTGGGGAATCAGGGCAGGGGACTATAACCCCAGCTTTCAAAAGTGACTCAACCAGTTTGATTCCCTCAGCAGCATCTCACCTCAGAGGATACTGATTCTGCTTCAGACGGTAATCTGACTTAGGCCTAATAATGACAGGCTGTGCATTCTTCACCAGTCCCACGTCATAGGGTCCTTTGGCCCACAGAGTTTCAGGAATAGAGGAGAGGTAGCTTGGAACTGCACACAGAAACAAAGTGGGTGGTTCAGTTATTGACTCCTCACGAGATTTGAGCAGAGTGTGTTTTGACACGAGAACAGTCAAAGATAGAGAACATTTAAAAACAGTACCACAGCGCAGAATGGAGCAGTCACTTGAACAGTCAGTTCTTGTAAAGCTAAAGCAACCGGATCTCCAGGAGGAGGTGGCAGTGCTACTGGAGGTATATCTCTGTTTGGCCACGGATGGAGATTTGGCGGACAAATTGAGGCTGATCTGGGTTACCTAGGTTATAGGGTGGCGGAAAAGGTTAGGCAGACATCTCTAAATCTTCCTGCAGCAAGGGATATAACATTTGTTGGGCACTTGAGCTTTCAGGGGGAGCTGTAGACTTTCCCTCAGAATGCTTCCGCGTATGTGCCTTTCCCTCACTCTTTCCCTTCTCCTTAACTGGCTTTTTCTTGTGCTTCTCCTCATCTAACTTACACTGAGTTTCCCAAACATTAAACGCCTTCCAATCTGGCCTAAAAGGAGGTTGCTCCTTTCGAGGACAGCAACATGCACAACAGCTTTTCTCTAGCTTTTCTTTTAACTGCTGTACCTGATTTTCACTTAGACTACCCTTGTCAGGAAACCCATAATGTTTGGACCATAAATGACATTGACGCAAAGCCACGTCCCCATACATATCATGCATTCTCTTATGTAAAGGGGATAACATGCCTTTATCCCCTGGCATTTTTCTAACAACCTTACTTGCACCTGCACCCATATTCAACCTTTAACACAAACCACTACAATACTGTCATCACAGTAAGGTCCCTATATCCCAGTGACTCAAACACCAAATGCTAGACAATTGGAAATTCAACAGTCAGTTGTAAAAATCTCCACCGCAATGTAGATAAGGAAAACAACACTTTACCTTTATGGGGTTGAGAGACGGACGATTGTCCTGTGGTGCGTGGCCAATGGATGATCCCTCTAGGGCCAGTCGAGAGGTCCCATCTGGGGTGCCAAATTGTCAAGGAAAATAATCAACTCTGGTGGAAATAATCACAAACAGACAGCAGCGTGCAAGTAAGATGGCTTTTTATCATCAGCTGAGGAGAGCACACGTACTGACCATCTCTGTCAAGATCAGAAGTTAGGGATGCAGACTTTATACAGTCAAGGACTTTCCCTTTCAGCTCTGATAACAATGGGATGTGTATGTATAGAGCGAGTACGTGAAAGGCACATACAAGATGTATCATCAGCCATCTTTTGACCTTGCAGATGTTTTACTGGTTAGTGGCTTACACAGAACACAGAGGAAGAATATTACAATAAAGTCTCTGTGGGTGATTTCTACAGTAGAATATACTGTATGTGTGTATATATATATATAGAAGGGGGTCAAGAATGTCCCTCGCCCTGACCCAATACCCCTCCCAAGCCACAAGATACTCAACCTGTCCTCTTCTGCGTCTGGAGTCGAGGACATAGCGAACCATGAAGGTGGCCTCACCCACAGCCTCCCCTGCTTCAGCCAAAGGTCCATCCTGGGCCGGCTTCAACTGGCTGACATGAAAAGTGGGATGGATCCTGCAGTGTCGGGAACAGTGGAGGCTGGTAACCTAGGACACACTGAAAGGGGGTGAGGTTAGTCGCGGAATGTTTGAGGGTGTTCTGGGCGTACTCTGCCCAAGGCAAATACCTCACCCAGTCCTGAGGACGCCGATGGCAAAACATCCTCAGGAACCTCAGGAGCTCTTGGTTTGACCTTTCAGTCTGCCCGTTGGCCTGGGGATGGTAACCCGAGGTGAGGCTCACCGTGACCCCGAGCTTATTCATGAAATTATTCCAGACTCGAGACGTGAATTGGGGTCCACAGTCGCTAACGATGTCCTCGGGGATCCCAAAGTAACGGAAAACATGGTGGAATAAGATATCAGCTGTCTCTAGGGCAGAGGGCAAGCTAGGTAAGGCCACACACCGGATTGACTTCAAAAACCGATCTACGATTACAAAAATGACCATCTTACCTTCTGACGGGGGCAGATCGGTGACGTAATCAATCGCGATGTGTGACCACGGATGTTCTGGGATAGGCAGGGGCACTAGCTTGCAGGCAGGCAGGGACCTGGAAACCTTAGCCATAGCACAGACAGAACACGAGGAGACATAGTCATTAACGTTCTTACTCATGTTTTCCCACCAGTACCTGCTTGCCAAGAGGCCCAGGTGATGAGGTGACTGCGGAACTCCGACGGGACAAACAACAGGCTGGGAGGACATTGGCTGGGGTTCCTGCTGGGCTGTCTGGTGCGTATGAGGTGATCCAGATCCTGCTGATCCTGCTGATAAACTTAGTGGGAGAAATGATTGGTTGCACAATATTGTCAGAGACCTTATCATAAACTCTGGATAGTGCATCTGCTTTACTGTTCTTGGACCCAGAATATGACATAACGAAGTTGAACCAAGCGAAGAACATAGCCCACTGGGCCTGATGAGGATTGAGTCTTTTAGCTGCCTTGAGGTATTCTAGATTTTTATGGTCAGTAAAAATTAGCGAAGCCGGCTCCAGAGTGGCGCAACAACAACGTGTTCGCCCTATCATCCGGAGATCGCAAGTTCCCCCCAAAAAAAAAAAAAAAAAAAAAATTGCAAAGCCAAGAAATCTTCTAAGGTCCCTGGGAGTTTTTCGAACCTCCCAGCTTTCAACAGCGGTTATCTTTCCTGGATCCATGGCCACCCCCTCCGTCCTATGTGGTAGCCTAGAAATTCGATGCGTTCCTGGTGGAACTGGCACTTCTACCCCTTGACAAAAAGTTGGTGCTCCAGCAGCCTCCGGAGTACCCTGGATACATGACAGACGTGCGACTCAAAATCAGGGGAGAAGACCTGTATATCATCGATGTAGGCTACCACATACAGTGGAGGAAATAAGTATTTGATCCCCCACTGACTTTAAAAGTTTTATAACAAAAAAATAAATGAAAC
>JAOVYV010161367.1:0-10511 GCA_025674545.1 Hassar affinis
TATAATACTACAAAATCCCTGACTTTGTGCAAGTGTACTTGTACTGATGCTGGTTTGAAGGCAAAGGGTAGTAACACCAAATACTGATTGAAGTTAGATTTTCCTTTTGTTCACTCACTTTGCATTTTGTGAATTGATAAAAAAATAAACAATTATTTGTATGTTTGAAAGCATTCTTAGTTTACAGTATTTTCCCACACCTGCCTAAAACCTTTGCACAGTACTGTATATATAATCTCATTAAGGATAAATAAAACCTTCTCTGGACAATTAAAAACGTTGGTTTTAATTTAAACCTTGCCTCTTGTGTTTTTCAGTGAAGATGAATGTAATGGGGGCTTACGTCCATGCAAGAATCATCACACTCTTGCATCAGCCAGTTCTGTCTGACAAATTGCAATTTCTTAAAGGGAAAACACCTTTATGTACCTTTATCAAACTTGTACACAAGAGTTCAACAGTACTGCTACTGCATTGTTATAATGGGTTCATTTTGATAGATTAAAGAGAAATACAGCATTGGAATCCAAAAAAGCAAACCGAACAACATTGACTTATTGCAAGAAATAGAAATGATTGATTGATCTAAGGATTAGATTGATCTAATGTTACTTATTATGAGATTACAGATAAGCTAAATATAAAATTAGGACTGCAGCAGCTGGCAATGAGTCAATGTCATGTTGTTTAATTGCTTATTTGCTGTGCCACCATGCTGCAAAAGCAACATTTCAGTTATAGCTATTAGATCTAGAAGAAATGAGCTGAAACTATCGATTTTTAAGTTCAGAATCCAAATACCTTACCTTCGGTTCCACCTCATGCACACACAGTTTAGGCTAGGAGGTCTGAATGCCAGATTCCTGAGAACAAGAGGTCGAACTTTGGTAAAATACTGGTAATGTGTGAAAAGCAAGTAAAATGCCTGCTTGTGCTGAGTGATTGGCTGGTAATGAGCCATATAATTTGCTTTTCTCCTTCACAGAATCAGTGCTGCCAGAGCAGAGTTTTGGGTCTCTGAGCAGATATTTTATAAAACCCTGGGAGAATGTGACCAGGTCAATGCTAAATTGTAAATCTCAAAAAGTAATCCCTGTGCCCATTTTTAATGAAGGATACTGTAGAAAGTGTAGAAATACCGCCCATCTGTGTTTAGCCTTCTTTCCTGGCAGCTGTTTTCTAACTATGACCCATCCTCCTTACAAGTAAACATTATAAGAACCAAAGGAAAAATACAAGCCCTGTTTCCATAAAGATTGGGACACTTTCTAAAAATGCTATAAAAACTGAAATCTGTAATTTGTTAATTCATTTGAAACTTTATGTAACAGATAAAAGGATTTTCAGAATTTTCAATGATAAAGTTAATTCTGTTTGTTAAATTCAAGAGGAGAAAGCTCTGGACTACAGGCAGGACAGTCAAGCACACACACGCGTTATGTCTACGAAGCCACACTGGTGCAGAATGAGGCCTGGCATTGTCATGCTGAAACAGACATGGAGTTCCTGGGAAAAGACGTTCAAGTCTCCACATGAATGGTACCTTCACGTATGTGCAGATAAGATTTTCTTTACTAACAGTCTGGATGGTCTTTTTCATTTTTAACACATAGAAATCCGATGTACATTATTTTCCAAAAGCAAGCTGAAACGTGGACTCATCTGACCACAGAACACATTTCCACTGTCCATCTCAGATGACTTCAGGCCCAGAGAGCTTGCCGGAGTTTCTGAGCAAATTTAATATAAGGCTTCCTCTTTGGATAACACTGTTTCTGGTTGTATTTCTTGATGCAATGATGACAATGATTTACCAAAGTACTCCTGAGCCCATGTCCATCGCAGTAGTGTGACGGTTTCTCAAACAATACCGCCTGAGGGCTTGATGGTCACTTACATTCAGCAGTTGTTTCCAACCTTGACCTTTATACACCAAGACGTCCCTTGAGTCCCTGAACCTTTTCATGATATGAACTGTAGATGGTGAAATTCTTTGCAGTCTTGTGCTGAGAAACATTGTATTTGAACTCAATGACAATTCTCTAATGAAGTTTGGCACAAAGTGGTGAACTATGACCTTGCTTGTAAAGACTAAGTCTTTGGTGGAGGCTCCTTTTACTCAATCTTGATGACCTCACCTGTTAAACCGCTTATTGTGGATCCTTCCAGTGTTTTTCACTCTGTGCCAACTTTTGTTGAAGGCACATTCTATTCACATTCTATTATTTTTTATATTTACAAAATACAATTAGCTTCATCAGCAAAAACAATGAGAATGTTTTATTTGTACATTTATCAGTTAAATAAACATTCAAATTATTTAACAAATCGTTTAGAGCATTTTTAGGAACTGTCCAAGCATTTATGGAAGTGGGGTTTGTATATGACGTTTCACTCAATAGCTTGAACCTGTCTAAATTGGATCCTCTTTGCTGGTATGCTTCTGTCATTTTTCTCTGGTGCTGGAAAAGATAGTTGTTAGCTTTTTTTTTCATAAAGACTACTTAAAATCGCTTATTGCATTGCTGGTAATTTATTGCCTTAGACATTATGGTTTAGAGTGACACCTTTCATTCTCAGTATCTATTCTTCTGTCCTTCAGCAGTTCATGTTGAGCATCCTTGGCCCAAATAGAACTAGCCTGCTTTCATGGCTTGCAAATCTTTTCTCTTATTCATCCTATTAAGCAGGAAGCTATAGAGAGGAAATCACAGTGGTGGCGCTCTGCAGGGAAAGGAGCCGGTGCAGAATCTGAACAGAAAATGAAAGCCTGGGGTTTTGGATGCTAGGAGTATTTATCACTGGTGCCAAGTCTGACTGTATGGAGGGGTGTCCCTGCTGATTAATAATTAACTGATCAGTGCATAAACAAACTTCGACAGACTGGTGTCCCATCCAGGGTTATACTCTTTCTGGGATAGATTACAGAGCCAATGTGCTCCTAATTAGGATAAAGCAGTTACTGAAAATGAATGAATGAACAGCTGAAATGCAATGAAATGAACTTTCAGCATAAAACAGACTCCACAGAACACAAAGTTGTTTTTTTTTCCATCTGCATAGACTCCAATAATTTTTAACAATGTGTTAAATGTATTTATTTCATGTAGTAGTTTTTATATAAAGGAGAGGAGACTGTATGGCCCAAAGCAGTGGCAGCCGGTCAATCAGGGTGCTGGGGTGCTGCCCCGCTTCAGGTTATCCAGAGGTGAGAGGCTGCTTAAATAATTATTTTCAGCAGTAGGCAAGCGATCATGGACATAGACATTAAATTGATTTCACAAAGATTTTGGCATTAAAAAAGTCTTAAATTTGATACCCTGCATCAAAGATAAGTCTTTATCTGTGAATTTTCAAAATATACATTCCAACTGGTAATTTGACTGATTGATTTGATAAAGTATTGGCTCCAGGCTCAAGTTCTTTCATTTTACATACAGTATTTGTCACATTTGAATGATTCATAGCATCAAACTACTTTTAATATTAGACAAAAGTAAACACACAATACATCTTTTAAATGATGATTTCATTTATTGAAGGAGAAATGCTGTTCAGCCCCACCTGGCTCTATGTGGAAAAAGTAACTGTCCCATTAGCAGCCAGTTCACCAAATTCAATTTAATACTGGGTTTAATTTCACTAGCCACACCCAGGCAGGATTAGTGCCAGACCTGTTGAGTCTAAACATCACTTAAATAGAACCTGTCTGCAATGTGAAGTAGGATAGAAGGTCTTAAAAAAGCAGCACATGATGCCATGTTCTAAAGAGATTCGATTACAAACATGAAACAAAGCTAGTAAATCTACCAGTCTGGAAAGTGTTACAAAGTGTTAAAAAGGCTCTGGGACTCCAGTGAACCACAGGGAGAGCCACAAATGATCCACAATGGAAAAAACATGGAAGAGTGGTGAACCTAAGGAGTGACTTGCCTACCAAATTTCACCAAGAGCACAATGACATCATAACAACAGTCAAACATGGTGGTGGTAGTGTGATGTTCTGGGGCTGCTTTGCTTCTGCAGGACCTGGAAGACCTGTTATAATTGATGGAACCATAAATTCTATCTATCTGAAAAATCCTGAAGCAGAACATCCACCTGTAAGCTTGTGACCTAAAGCTCAAGCGCTGTTGGGTTCTACAGCAGGGCAATGATCTGAAGCACAGAAGCAAGTCCACCTCTGAATGGCTCAAAAGAAACAGAATTAAGTTTTTGGAGTGGCCAAGTTATGACTCGAAAGGAAAGACCTTAAATGGGCAGTTCATGCTCGAAAACCTTTACAACAATTCTGCAATGAAGAGTGGGTAAAAATTTCTCCACAGTGACATAAAATACTCCTAGCAAACATTTGATTGCAGTTGTTTCTGCTTAGGGTTGCACAAACAGTTATTAGGTTTAGAGGGGAAATTACTTTTCCACATGGGTGATATAGGTTTTGAATACATTTTTATCTTCAATAAATGAGAAAATCATTTAAAATGGCATTTCGTGTTTCCTCATGTTGCCTTTAAGGTTTATTAAATTTAGTTGGAAACAATATTTAAGTGTGACAAATAACTAAATATAGAAGAAATTGGAAAGGGGAAAATACTTTTTTTCACAGCACTTTACATGTATTATGAATATTATAAGGACAACCAGGCATAACCAGGGCTGAATGCTGATGCCACCCACCCAAAGTGGAGAGACAGACAACCTGGCAAGGATCCAAAAGCATCCTCCTGTGAGGGGGTTCCTGTGATAGACATAGGCCATACAGGAATGTGATGTCTGAGACCTGCGGGTGTTCGAGTACAGATCGGTGAGCAGAGTAATTTGTGGCTTGTTGAAAGTGGTGAAAAGAGTATAAAACATACCGACTTGAATATAAGTACTGCTACTATAGTAATAATTTGTGCGAGTAAAAGCACTGATCAAGAAAATCAACAGAGCTGTGAATGAATTAAACTAAAGGTAAAAAAAATATAATCAAGCACTGTAACAAGAGTACATGTAGTTAGTTACATGTTTCAATCTCTGATTAAACCTAGTAACAGAGACAAATAAGATAAAATACACATAGCCCAGGATTTTCTTTGTGTTTGTATGCCACTGATTGAGATTGAGATTTGGGGAATTTGGATGGCAAGTAAACACCTTGAACTTTGTCATGTTCTTCAAACAATTCCTGAATATATTTTTTTGCAGTGTGGCAGGGTTCATTATCCTGCTGAAAGAATATCATTGCCATAAAGGGGTGTGTCAAAATAACATCCACATGACTGCCAGGACCCAAAGTTTCCCAGCAGAACATTGTCCAGAGCATCACATTGCCACCACTGGCTTGCTTTCTTCCTCTAGTGCATTCTGGTACCATCTTTTCACCAGGTAAGAGATGCACACAATTCCGGCCATCTATTTGATATAACATCACCTTCTTCCATTGCTGCAAGGTCTAGTCCTGATGCTCACTTGCCCATTGTAGGTGTTTTCGGTGATGGACAGCCCATGGGCAACCTTTCTACCATAGCCAGCATGAACTTTTTCAGCAATATGGGCTACAGTAGCCCTTCTGTGGGATTGGACCAGACAGGCTAGCATCAATGAGCTTTGGGCACCCATGACCATGGTCCACTTTTGGTAGGTACTAACCACTGCATACTGGGACACCCCACAAGACCTGCCCTTTTAGAGATGCTCTGACCCAGTCATCTAGCCATTACAACTTGGCCTTGTCAGAGTCACTCGGATCCTTACACTTGCCAATTTTTCCTGCTTCCAACACATCAATTTTATCCGAAAAGTCAGGAATCAGTGAAAATAAGTTGAACAAAATCCCCCAAAACATGATACAGCAGCTGAGGAAATGTAGAGAGTATAAATGTTAACAGGTAAAATTATATCTTGTGAATAATAAACATAAAATTATGTATGTGTAGTTTTATTATCGTTGGTTTCTGACTTTTTGGGCACCCTATATAGTGCATTATGCAGGAAATATAATTTGTCCACTCGAAATTTGGCTGAGACTTCAAACTGGCTGCACCCAAATAGTATGGTAGATAGGGAGCAAATTCAGACATGACATGAGCAAAATAAAAAAAGAGAGAAAAAAACAGGAGGCTGGTGTGGGTATAATTGTTTCTAGCTGCTATAATGTAAGTTAGAACAGAGACTGACTTAATTCACAGCATTAAATATAACTATAAACAGATATGACTTTTCTTTAGCACATAAAAAATTGTAACTGTTTGCAAATTGCTGTGGTGTAAGAGTAATAAAATGCTTCAGGATGAGCTGATTAACTTCAGTTACATGCACACATAATTTATTACATATTTAATTAAGATTGTAATAATAATAATAATTAGTGCTGTCAAATGAAATAGTTCCTTAACATTTTTTAAAGATAATTTGTTCAGACTAATTTTGTATGCTGTAGGCACTTTTGAAATAAATGTGATGAAACATCTATGAACTGTGGGTCCTGTATTTTAACTTTTTTAATATATGTTTTGGTTGTCGTTTCTCCTGCACAGTGCTGTGATCTCTAGTGTTCAGTGTTAAGATCTCCTAGTTTGTTAGCTATCATAAACATTGCTAAAGATCGAAAGGAAGAATGGAGAACAAAGAAGTTGTAGCCGTTTTTGGGTTGCTGTTTTTTTTAAAAATCAGTTCTGCATCAGTTTCATGAGGGACGGAAATGACAAAGGCAGCAGATCTACAAAACACATACACAAACTCCCTCCCTTCCATTGCAGGGGTGGGTTTCTGATGTAAAATCAAATCAGCCAATCAAACATATCAAATAAAGTTAAGTGAATAATGATATATATTTCAGATATATCAAATAAAGTTAAGTGAATAATGATATATATTTCAGATATATCAAATAAAGTTAAGTGTATAATGATATATATTTCAGATATATCAAAAAAAGTTAAGTGAATAATGATGTATATTTCAGATATATCAAATAAAGTCAAGTGAATAATGAGGCAAAATTCAAGTCATTTCTCTCCAAGACCAGTGATAAACAGCAACAATATTTGCCTACCTGCAGGTACAACACAAATCAGAATGTGTGTTAAAAAGTATGTGTGTTAAAATGTACATGATTAACGTGATTTTTAAAAAATTAATAATAATAATATCTAGGTTTCATCCATATAATGTCCAGGTTTAAGTTCACTTGATTCCCTCCTGCACATATTCTTCCTGTTGGGGTTAAAAAGTACAAATATAAAACAATAAACAGAAAATGTCACCTGTCTCTTCTGAACTACATACTGCTCGGCTGTGTAAAGTGAAAGGTAAATTTAATATGAGACAGTGTATGATAAAGATTTCTTATTCACAAAGTTTGTACACAGCTGCAGGAACAATCAGTTAGGGCAACCAGTTCAGAATATCACATTATTGTAATGTCAAGACTAATGCTGAGCTCTTCGATAGGCTTCTGCTTGGCTTTGTTTACGGCCTGTTCATTAGAGTGAAAAAACAGTAAATCATTCTATGTTTCAAAACATATTTCATTTCCGTTTAATACCACAGTAATAGTTTATACTACAGCACAGTTGATTCATTTTCTGTAACGGCAGCTCCAACAATAATTGTGGCTACAAGACAAATAGCAGGTTAATATTAATGCGCTTATTCTAACAGCTCAAAACCCTCGACTTCACGATTCAATGTGCGATTCAATCATCCATATAGTGATTTATTTCTGTAAGGAGATATATATTTGGCATTTATGTAAGGACTTTCTAGTGCCAGAGTTTTATTTTTTATTTCTGTGAAAACTCATAACAAAAAACCCACTTTCCTTATGTGGGGACCAGCAGAATGTCCCCACAAGGTCGAAAGTATCAGATATTCCTATCGTAGTGGGGATTTCCGGTCCCTACAGAGCTATAAAAACATGATCATACACACACACACACACACACACACACACACGATTTGTATTAAAATGCTGATTATCTTAATGATTCATAATGAATGCATGTGAGTATATTTTAAACGTTTCAAGAGAGTTATTTCAAGATATTATTAATGTCTTACATTAATACGATTAAAGCCACATTATATTCACTATGATGCACTTTTTATGGAGTTTTATATCTAGTGCACCCAGTACACTATTCTCACACAGGGCAAAAGAGATATTTTATTGTCATATTAAAAAAAACCCAGTGATATTATTATTTAATTGAATAACAAAGAATAATGAAGTATTAAAGAATGAAAGAAGGAAGGAATGGAATGCTAGCTAGGTGAATATACCACTGGAGGTGCAATGTCAGTATAGATTATGTGACGGGGGTTAGTGCATCAAAAACACATAAGCCTATCAGGTTATAGTGTCCGAATGCAGATCATTCTTCTACTTCCACTTACATGTGCGTATACATTCTGACAGCATTTTGTAATGAATTTTAGTTCTTCTAGGGGTATATTAGGCAATAATGAAGGTGATGTGTTGAAAGCAGGAACAATGGCAACCATAAGGATCTGAGTGACTTTGACAAGGGCCAAATAGTGATGGCTAGACGAAGGGTTGAAGCATCTCCAGAATGGCAGGTCTTGTAGTGTGCTCTGGCTAGTACCTACCAAATGTGGTCCAAGGAAAGACAACTGGAGACAGGGTCATGGGTGCCCAAGTCTCACTGATGTGCAAACTCCACAGAAGAGCTACTATATCACAGATTGCTGATAAAGCTATGCTGTTTATGATAGAAAGGTGTCAGAGTACACAGTGTATCACAGCTAGCTGCATATAGGACTGTGTACCTGCAGTCAGAGTGCTCAGTCTCACCACTGTTCACCACCAAAAGTACCTACAATGGGAACCTGAGCATCAGAACTGATCTGAGGAATCACGTTTTCTTTTACATCATGTGGATAGCTGGGTGTGTGGATGTGCATCCCTTACCTGGGGAAAAGGTCAGGATTCACTATGAGAAGAAGGCAAGCTGGCGGGAGCAGTGTGATGCAATTTTCTGCTAGGAAGCCTTGGGCCCTGGCATTCATGTGGATGTTACTTTAGATGGTACCATGTAACACCTACCTAAATACTGTTGCAGACCAAGTACACCCCTTAATGGCAATAGTGGCAGGATGATACACCCTGCCACACTGCATAAATTGTTCAGGATTGTTCAATGCTTATAGTCAACCTTTCACTATTCGCTGGGTAATGTAGCTCTTCTTAAATGAAAAATAATTAACCCTGTCCTGGTTCAGGTCCTATTTGACTGATCATTAACAAGTTGTAGATGTAAATGGTGGGTTTTCCATGCATTCTAAGTAAAGTTTGGTGCTCCACAAGGTTCTGTTTCAGGCCCATTGCTTTTTTCTTTATATAGGATACCTCTGGGAAAAATTATTCCTAAACATGGTATCAGCTTCCACTGTTATGCTGAAGACACACCAGTGTGATGAATTAGATACACCTGTTTAATGAAGTAAGGAATGTGTAAAGGACAAGACAGAAGTATTGATACTAGGACGACAGGCAGCTAGAAGTAAGCTTTCTGATTAGATAGTAACTCTGGATGGCTTTTCAGTTACATCATGTGCAGCTGTAAAAGCTTGGTGTGATTGTTGACTCCAGCCTTCCATTTGAATCCCATATAGATTATATTACGAGGATAGCCTTTTTTTATTGCTAAAATACGAAATGCAACGTTACTGCAAAGGTGCAGACTCTCTGTTGGCACCTTGAATCATTAAGACTTTCTTTTAAAAAGCCCCACAGTCTTCCAATTAGTGTTCAGGTCTCACCATCTCAGTGTTTAAGTCTCAGCTGAAAGCTTATTTGTTTAGTCAAGCCTTTTGTAACTAATGTTTCTTCTTATGTAAAGATGCATATCTGGAGGGTTTGTGGGCATAGAGTGTTCGGGGAAACTGGGATGTTGGCTACTCTCAGGCGCCCACTCTCACACTCTTCATTCAGGTTTGTTGATGGTGGAGTGGCTGGCGCTTTATGTCCCAGGGCTCCCTCATGTCTGTGCTACCTTCTGGCTCTTCCTTTTAGTTATGCTGTCATAGCTAGTCTTGCTGGAGTCCCTGCTTGCACTCTGCACACAATGTACTTTTTCTTTAATGGTTAAGTGCAAAGAGCATACCTAATAATCTGTGTTCTGTTTCTCCCTTTCTCTTTCTCTGCTTATATCTTCCCCTCTATCTCCCTCTCTCTTTCTCTCTCTGTTGAGCTACACATACTACATCTGAGATACCAGAAGATACCAGTGATCCTGAGTCCTTCTGCTCTCCAGACCTTCCCAATCCACCCTGATGCCCTACTTTAGGGCAGCCTAAAGGTACTCTTGGAAACCATGAATTTGGCTTTGGTCCACAACTGATATAAACAGCTTTCCAACAATGGCTATGTAATTCCCATGAACAGTTTTACAGTCAGTCAGTCATTTTCTGTACCGCTTATTCCCAGTTACGGGGTCACGGGGAGCCAGTGCCCAGCCGGCAACTCTGAGCGCAAGGGCAGGAACCAACCCTAGACAGGGCGC
>JAOVYV010161440.1:0-10497 GCA_025674545.1 Hassar affinis
TCGCATTCACACACTAAGGGCCAATTTTCCCATCACCAATTCACCTACCTGCATGTCTTTGGACTGTCGGAGGAAACTGGAGTACCCGGAGGAAACCCACACTAACATGGGGAGAACATGCAATCTCCACACAGAAATTTCCCAGGTCGCCCCTCCCGGGGATCGAACCTGGGTCCTTCTTGCTGTGAGGCGACAGCGCTATCCACTGCGCCACCATGCCGCCCTATTTATAATGGCAATGTATATAAAATATACAACTGTAACAAAATAAACATAAACTTAGTTAAAATCATGTTCATGTTTACAATGTAATTATTGTCACTATGGGGCAGCATGATTCAGGTTCATTGGGACAGACTTAAAATGCAGTAAGTGGAGAGAGGAAAAAGAAGAGATGCATAAAACAATCAACAACTATATTTAATTATGCACTGATGGATCTAATGTGCATTTAATGGTGTTTTATAAAGTATCTGTATAAGCAGGGGAATAAGGCAGAAAGCTAGGCAATATAGAATGTTACTTATGCCTATTGCTCAGTGATTTACAAATGTCATGAATATTTATGGTAAAAATAACTTTATACATCATAAGTATAATGTTAGATATTTGTGTCATTGAGAACTGATAAAAAAATCCTAAACCAGTAAAAGCCATTTTTTCTTTTACATGTGCACAGTCAACACCATGAGGATTTCAGACACGTATGTGTTGGAGTAGATGGATGGATGGATGGATTTTCTTGATCCCAAAGGGAAATATTTTGGGGGCAGATGTTGGGGAAAAAATTGGGAAAATGTTATAGAAGCAACACTGGAGGTTCCAATTTAACTGGTAACAGGTGAGGTCATCAAGACTATAAAATAAGCATCCACCAAGGAACTGGAAGCAATTGTAGAATAAAGCCCAGCAAGCTTGATGGGTGCTTAGACTTTTGGCTGTGTGAATATATTCCAGTTTCTTATAATGAGTCCAGACCAAGAAGGGGACCTCAGTTCTGTCTAGCCAGTGTCTCAGTGGTAATTTGCAGTGCTAATTTGAGCGCCAGCTATTCTTGGTTGCCTACGTGGTAGTTTCTCTCCATTTCTAATAACATATTGGAGAAGAAGGCACAGGAATGAATCTTCAGATTGTTGAAAAAGAATAGCTCCATTCTGGAACAGAGGCTTCCACTTCCACTATATATTGCCTGGAGGAATCTGGGACAATGAGAATCAGCACTGAGGTGAAGCGGCACTTAAGTTCCTGGAAGACAGGAACTTCTCAGCAGCAGGGGACCAGGAGAAGGGAGCTTTGGGGGAGATGAGGTTCATGGGTGGCAACCACTGAGATCTAATTGTAGATAAGGCACCTGTAAAATTTGGCAAACCCAAGAAGGTCTGTAGTTGTTTGTGGGAGGTCTGCTGCGGCCAGTCGACCATGACTCGAACCTTAGTCCGATCCATCTTGGTACTCCCAGCCTTAAGAACAAACCCTGACATGGAACTCTTCTCTGCCTTCACATAGAGCTGTTCTCCAACAGTTGTTGTAGTACCCTCCCAAGATCAGAATGAGAAGATCAGAATGTCGTCCAGGTAAATGAAGACAAATTGATTTAGCATGTCCCTGAGGATGTTGTTCACTAGACTCTGAAAGTCTGTGGGAGCATTGGACAGCCAACATGGCATGGACGGATGACACATGCCTGGGATTATCCATGATAAAAGGTGTCAAACAGAGAAGCCGAGTTCCACCGGCAATTTGTTGGCATAATCTGCTACGCACATTTCCCCCATCATAGTTTCAGCAGGGCTCTGGCTGCTTCCTGGCCCAATGTGGTTTGGTTGAACACTTTCCTTAATTCCATCATGAATTTATCTGTGGTAGTGCATGTGAGGCACTGCCGCTCCCATTATGCGTTTCCCCACTGCTTAACCTTGGACAGAGAGTAGGGAGGTCATGTAAGCCACTTTAGGGCATTCGGTGAGAAAGGAGGAAGGCTGGAAGACATGGAAACACCATGAGCAAGTTGCCAGACACATTCACACACACTCAATCATACCTCATACACTCATACCAGGTTAGTTCTGGTGGGAGGAAACTGGAGTTCTTGGAAGAAACCCAAATAGACAGCAGGAGAACATACAAACTCCACACAGAAAGGATCCTGGCCTAGCTCAGGAATTGATCCCAGGTGCTTCTTGCTGTGAAGCAAAAGTGCTACCCACTGTGCAACCATGCCATGCTCAAGCAGTTCTTGAGGTATTAAAATGTGTCAGACACAGTGTCCCCTATGCATGAAATTTCACAATATTTGTTGTGCATCTAAAGAATGCACTAGTTATGCAGGGTGTGAGCCTCATATAATATGTTCTAGATTTTTGCTTTGAACATTATTCACTAGGTGGCACTACTGCACAAATGAATCATAAATAACTATGTGCGGCCTAGAGGCTTACTTGCCATAAACATTTAATAATTTTTGCCAGAATGGTATTTTAACTATTGCTGATGAAGTGCTTTGAGTCTATGCCAACTCAGGGAGCACTAGCAAAAAAGAGCAATGCATACCCTGGGAACACAAACCTTATATTGAATATCACACATGTGGGCTACAACCATACCATGTTTTGTGTGGATTGGTAAAGTCTATGATAATATTGACCAAAAATTGGTGAAATAAAAATGGAAGAAGAAAAACTTTGACAAAAACTAGGATTATGTTAGATTACTAAGCCCCCTCAAAGAGGCTTCTGTACTTCAGTGAACCTCAGGACTATATCTCTGTGAGCTAAATGCTTAGTAGGGCCACCCTTGGTAAACACATCTGAGGGAGGTGGTCAGACAAAGAGCAAAAGTTTTTTATGGGTATGGAGAAGACCTATACTTGGTGCATTGATATTTGTTGTAGGTGGTCCTACAGGAGTACAGAGAAACTTGGTGACTACTATGTGTGATCTGTAGTATGAAGTCCACTCTATTTGGTGTAAATTCAAGACTGTTTAAGGTGGGTGTCCCTGTGACCAGGGATAGAGAAGTCTGGGCAAGCCTTCTGAATCTGTTGCTATCACAACCCCCAACTAGACATAAATGAATGAATAAAAAAGAAAATGAATGAAGTAGAAACAGAGAAAATAGTTCAGTAAGTTTCTGCTGTGGTGCTACTTAATGTTCTGATGTTTAAAATATCTGTTTCCTGACATTTATAAATGATATAAAGTAGAATTATAATGAAAGTAGTCTTTTCACCTTGTCACACTGCAGAAGAAGAACTCTCTCATGAATCATAATAGGGTTCTACATCTGAGGTTAAACCACAGAGCAGAGTAAGTAGCAGGACCATGCACTGCACAGTACAGTACAGTAAAAACTGTAAATAGAAACCCGTGACTTTTCGACCACAGCACTGTATCAAACATGCATTAAGGTTAGGATAATATAAGCATTGCGAGTCTTCAAATGATCATTTTCCTTTACACAGACCTCATACTACAGATCATTTTCAATATTTTGATCCAGTAGTTCTATTCTGTGTATCTGAATGTACTGAGTAATGTGTGCAAATTCTCACTATAACATTCTTTGAAAATGGATGTTTACTTTTGCAATTAAGGGGATGGGCAGGGTTTTTAAAGAGGTTTGTCCCTTGTTAGTGGAGGGTTTTCTAGTTAGCTTATTGAGGTGATTCCTCTGTGGTGGCTCTGCTCTTCCAGTAGACCACAGTAAAGAAAAGCAAGTTGGCAACAACACAGAAACAGAGTAACCCCAGCTACACACAAGCAAAGACCTCAGCCTGCTTAGAAAAAATGAGCCAATTAAGATTTGAAGTTAGAGAAGCAGTATAGCATAGAAAAAGTGGGGAAACATGTATACCTCTGTATCTTTTCTTAGAAAAGCCAACTATCTGTAATAAGTGATGCATTTCCTTCCTGAAAACAGCAACATAATTGTTATAGTGGTATTAATTTAAAGCAAATACTGTTAGATACAGCACATTTAAAGGTAAGAAATTTCATTTAATGGAATTTCTACATTGAGCATAACATCTCAAGTTCCCAAGCAGGAATTCTTAGGCAATGAAGCATTTCTTTTTTTTTTCTAGTCAGTTTTTGCTAGTCAAGGGTTGGAAATTTTGAGTAGTGGTCAAAAGCAGCATTAGTGTCAACATTTTATGTGTGTGGGTAGACCTGAAAGAGAAAGCTCACGAAAGCAGTAGAAGTGGCTGGCATCAGGGACATACCCTGGTCTAACATGAAAAGATATACATATATTTGTATGTATTTACTTCAAGAGTCTGATGGTTGGTACAAGCTTAAACAGCACTGGCCACATGTAGCCTAAACACAAACAAGTGCTCTGGGGGAATATCCGACCTGAGAGAACATAGAGAAGATGAAAAAAGGCATCTACGGAGTATGTGCAGATCGTGCAAGCTAGCCAGGAAATTAGTCATTTATGCTGAATGTCATTCATGCTGTTTACTTTGTTTGTGCTTTGCAAATATGCAATGAGGAATGCAGAGGAGGAACATTCTATCAAAGGTGACAGATAAAAAAAAGTTGCATAAATTCAGTAAAGTGTGACACGATTACATTGTACATTTGCATTTAATTCTTATTCATTCTCTTTAAATTTGACCATGAAGGTATAACATACCTGCTTCTGGAAGGAAACTATAAGAACTAAGATTTCTCAAGAAATTATGAACTTAAGAATCCCATGAAGTCTTATTGCTCATGAGTATACGTACATTAACTCATATTTTTTGTACAGGGTAAGGTTTTCTGCCATGGATTTGTTTTGGTATTTACCTTAATACTTCACAAGCGAATTATTCAGCAACAACTATGAATTATTCACTAACTGTAGGTATTTAGTTAGTAGAACTAGAGGAATGGCAGTCTGGCCTTGATGTTAAAATGATCATGTGAATAAATGATCATCATGGTAATTTAGTTAATAATAACACAGACTCTTTGAAACATGGGGTGAGCTCATAATATCAAATAAAATCAAAAGGAAACTACACAAAGGACAAAAGAAATACAAAATACACTATTTAAAATTCAATTGCTCTAGTAACTGACGAGTGAGCACACTGCCTGTGATCACAGTGCCTTTGTTTTTTCCCATTTACCAGTGATTTTTAAAATAAAACTCACAAACACACACACACACACACAAAATATAACAAACTTTTACACAAATTTGTAAATCCTTTCATAATCAGCTGTTTCCAAATATTGTGAGCAACACTCCTGTGTTTTCTGTATGATGTGTTTTGTGTATGATGTGCACCCATTTGCACCCATCTCCATCTACCAATAACAAAAAGAACAAAAACATATATGAGAAGGAAAGTGAAAGGAAAGAGGAGAGAAGAAGAGGAGAAAAAGGCAATAATCATAATAAAAAGACAACAGTAATAACAATAGCAATGGCTGACAAAAATGACAATCCTCATAATAGCAGTGAAAATAATAAAAAGGATGAACATGCTTTGGTTTCTTCCTAACCTAAATGCAGTTCCACAAGACATTTTTCAAAATTGTAAGTGAAATGCAGAGTTAGATTACCTCAGATTTGGATAGCGTTCAGTAGGTTCATAAGCTGCACAGTTTAAAGTGTTTGAGTGTCATAGAGAGCGAGACGTGGTGTCATTGCTATCGTTCCTGCAGGGAACAGGCTGATGATTCCCAAGGGTTGAGTACACCTGTGGAACAGGCTGATGATACCCCAGGTTTGAGTATGCCTGTCGAGCAGGCTGATGATTCCTCAGGTTTGAGTACACCTGTGGAACAGGCTGATGATTCTCCAGGTTTGAGTACACCTGAAGGTTCTCCTGTGTCCTCAGTGTAGTATGAGACACAGACTCGGACAATGATGAGGATTCTACTGGAGACTGGAAATATGTTCTTCTTCCTATAAGGACATGTTCCAGTATGTTTGGTATTAGTAAACTGCCTTCAAATCGGAGAAATATTATAAATCAGATTTCCTAAATTCCTTGCTGAGTTTTTTCCAGTTTTTTCAAGTTTTATGCAACCCCAATAATATAGTCTTTTCAGATAGGTTTGACTATATCACTGAGTGTGGGTGGAAATAAAGGTTACGGTACATACAGAGTATCTGTGTCAGATCTTGAGGGTGACCTGCCTGAGGTTCTAGCTGGATGAAGGCCAACTAAATATCAAGTCTTAAGATTGGAATAGACTAGCAGACCAGGTTGAGGCAGGTCATTTGGTTGGAGCATGTGAACGGAAGCTAAATAATTAATGAACCAAAGATGACAGGGAAAAACTCTCCCACGTACACACTGCAAAATAGCCTTCTCAGAAGAGGGTTTTAGCTGCAAAAGGGGGGGCAACTCCATATCGATGCCTATGGATTTAGAATGGAACATCATAAAAGCTCCTGTAGATCCACATCAGACAGTCTTCATGATTGACTTGTTCTAACAGATTTAACCAGAAGGAACATTTACTGGGGAATAGATGGTTTGTGAATGCCTGAAACATTTCAGGGCACAATGGTGGAGAGAACACCCCAGACATTCTCTTACATCACAGTATGTCCAAGTGTGATCCCACTGACCAAATAGTGCTGAGTACAAAAAAAGAGACAGCTTTGCATCTGGCCTATATACTGTATATCCACTAGGTACACACACCAGTGCTATTGCCAAGGCTGATTCTACAGGCCAACATGTATTGGCACATGTGGGCATTATTATTATTATTAATAATACATTATTTTGATCTCACTCGCTGGTACCCAGTATGATTTTAGGGAGTTCCTTTTTGATTTTATAAGATTCTTTTGGAATTTTATGGATTAACTGTTCATGTGTCTGTATGTTGTGTAAAACATTTTATATAAAATTCATCATTGTTTAGTAGTAGATATGATACTAGTGTACCACAAGGCATCTGATATGCAAACACTCATTTACAGTTTAGAATAATTTAGCGTAGCCACCTACCATGCCATCTTTTGGGGATACAGGAAGAAACTGGAGTACCTGGAGGAAAGCAGTGCAATCATGGTATCATATTGAAACCTTGTGGAGCATTGAACCAAGGACTTGGGACACCAAAACTACTAGAAATTCTACCATGTCAGTTCAGGAATTACTTGGTGATTATGGGAATGTAATGGAAATCCTCTGGAATTTATGGGCGTTTAATAGAATGTGTGCTTCAAGTAATCCCCAAATACGTTCTAGGTTTTCTATATCTTTCATGGCATGTTTTGTGTGCCATAAAATTCGCTTGAGTCCCTAAGCATACCCCACTACAGCATGTCATGGTGTCACGGGGGTCCCATGAGTCTACAGGGTGATTCCCAATAATAATTATATAATAATAATAGATGCCAATAGCTACTATTCCAAGCCCTACTCACTCCCTTTCTGTCAAGCCTCAGCAAATCAAATCCTTGTTAAGTCAGACATAAGTCAGGGATTATGAGGTGGTTTTCTGAGGTGGTGCATAAATTTGTTTAACATTTTCGATTTGTAGTAAATTTGTGCTTAGTAATATTTTGTCATTCCATGACTTGTTAAATTCCATTCAGTTTTAGGTGCTACTAGATTGTAATGGCAATCAGACAATTAGTTCTACTGATAGACACCCCTGCAGATAGGCCTCTTTCTTATCTGATCTCTTGTCTTTGAAGGAAATTGCAATTTCCTTTAAACGATTTTTTGCAATTTCCTTTCAAATATTTTGTCATGCTTCGTCCAATAGCTCTACTTTCTTCCTAGAAGCATTCTGGCCTGAAGTGGCTTGAAAAGTATTAAATTCTCCTTAAATCATCACAATTTTCCCAATCAACATTATTATAAATATTTATACTCTAGTATATTTCCAAAGGTAATACATTTTATTTGTCTGCTAACATAAAAAATAAATTAATGAAAAACTACAACTAAAAAAAACCCCATCTTGCACAAGTGTTCAAACCCTAATGAACATGACAAATTATTTGCAAATGATTTGCCACTTATTTGGCAGTAACTGATCACAATTAGCTACTACCTATAAGGGGTTAAAGTAGAGTTATAGAGATTTGATGTATATAAAACCACTCTGTTTATGGGGTGGCATGTAGTCCACAATGTTAAGAGCTATCCAGAAACCTGGACTCTACTAGGGGGTGGCAAAATAGCCATTGGTTTAGTCACATTAAAGCATGTATGGAGGTTCCTTAAGATGTAGGAAATGGTTTTAATGTTCATATAAGACCAAAATAGAGCTTGTTCTCAAAGTGCTGCATGTGGCATAAATCTAACACTGCCAGTGCCTCAAGAAACACCATTCCCATTCCAATGTGGTTACAGCATGACGTGGGGATATTTCTCCTGTGCAGGAACTGGGAATTTTTTTAGAATAAATTCTACTTAATTTCACAAGAAAAGCTGTTGCAGTCTGTTGTAAAGCTAAGTCTTGGGAGAAGGATTACCTCCAAGTAAGACAAAGGCAGAAGTTTAAAGCAGCAATGGAGTGGCTCAAAAGCAGTAAAATGAATATTCTACAATGGTTCAGTCAAAGTCCTGATCAAGATCCTACTGAGAACACTCTACAGTCTACAATCTACTGAGCATTCTGGTCTAGGACTGCTATCTCATCAACCTAGATGTTGTATATAAATTCTATCAAGAAGAGTGGAGCGAATACACTGCAGAACCATGTGCAAAGCTGGTACTGTGTCACTCCTAAAGACTTAAGGATGTTATTGCAGGGGCTGAATAAGTATGCAAGCAGAATAGTTTTTAATTCATGTATTTGTTTGTAATTTTAGTAGACAAATACTTTATTTAGCTTCTACAAATGTACTACACCGTAAGTGTTCACAAAGAAAATACTGATTGGGAAAATATGTGTAAGCATCTTTTGTAAATGGTGAGGACTTTCAGGGGTGTTGAATACTTTTCAGCCTTTGTGTATACCACACACACTGCTCACCTCCCTATTTTATAGCAAATCTTGCATCCTATGCTACAACTGGCTAGTAATTCATATGTTTTAGTACTTTATTACTAATAGTTCATTACATGAGAATTCTTTAATAATTCCAGGAATGTTTTGCATATTACCTGCTGGGTATTATAGTGCCAGAATGAGTACTCTGATAAAAATAAATGCCTCATAATATTCTGTCTAAAACCCTGAGACTGAGAAATGCCACAGTGCAGTTGCCAGTTTCTCTTTAAGATCTCGTATTTAGGCAGTGATGCAGCAGATTTGATGATTTACAATCTTAGTCACAGAACCATCATGAAGGTACAAGCTAGAGTAAGAAATAAGCAATGCATAATGAAACTTACTGAGGCCTCGATAACATCCTGCAAGCCCAATGCTAGCAATCACACCACAACAGATTCCCGTGACTGATAAAAACACCCCTGAAAAGAAAATATATAAATAAAGCATACATACTGGCAGATTATTGCATAGTCAAACCTTACACTCAAATATATACCTGTTAATGCCTCATTTGTCTCTGCGCACTCAGTGGAGGAAATATTAACAGTGATAGGTTGGCTCAGGGTGGAGTGATTCACCCAGCAGTAGTACACTGCTACGTTTGAAGACATGTGAAGGTAAGACGTGACGTTGTAAGTCCCGTCCGTGTTGTTGCTGTATTTACAGCTTGTATCAGAGGAGTTCAGGTTTTCTGTATATAGAAGACTAAGTGAAGTGTTCTGGTAACTGATATATTCTCCATCTCTGAGCCAGACCTGCTTCAGATCATTAGGGTAAAAGCCTTCAGAAGTGCAAAGCACTGCGGGAGCTCCGTCAGGCCCTTTCACACATGACACGGATACAGATGGAGGAGCTGCGGAGTAACAGACAATAAAAAGACAATGGAACTAGGAAATATCATTTGCGTGCATACATAGTCTACAGTATAATGAAAAAAATGTAGCATCATATCTATCTATGATAAGATCTTTTAACAATGCAGATGTTTTTGCTCGAGTCTTCAGATAGCTGGTAGTCAAAACATTCTAGATTTAGTGCTGTAAGGGAACATTCATTATTATTCACATATTCACCTTAAATCATATTATTAAGTAACTAATCCAAATGATTTTATACGACTGTGAAACAAAAACAATATGCAGTTACAAGAGTGAACAAAGTAAATTCAAAGCTTTAACTTTACATCTTATCAGATGCACTTTGGGTTTTAGAAAAAAAAAATAGATCAACCTATCAGAATGCAGTACAAAGCTGAGACACAGTGCTGGTGGTAGGCAAAGTGCAGTTCTTTATGCAAACTTTCAAGGCTTATTTTCTTTGTCAATGACAGCAAAGTTGTACTGCATCTGCAAGGCTTTTTGACATGAGCAAAAAGACAAGTAATCACATCCTAACCTTCTCACATGCCAACGCTTCCACCTACAGTACAGGCACACCTTCTCATTCAATGCGTCTTCTTAATTTTCATGACTATTTACATTGTAGATTCTCACTGAAGGCATCAAAACTAGTTCATTCATAATATAATTCA
>JAOVYV010161452.1:0-10495 GCA_025674545.1 Hassar affinis
CACAGAAAGGACCCAGACTGCCCCACCCGGGGATCGAACCCGGGACCTTCTTGCTGTGAGGCGACGGTGCTACCCACTGAGCCTCTCTCTCAGATTGTGACACTTACTTAACCATGCACATCCTTAGTTATTCAGCACTTTATAAATGCTTGAAAGATGTAGCACTTGAATGTGTGTGAAGATCAATACGCCTAATGCCTCCACCCACGGCAGGATTTTTTCTACAATCTGTTTGTATCTTTTTTTTTTTGCTGATATTCTTGAAGCATTATTGGATTATAGATTAGGATTTTCATTTCACATATGATAGTTGCATTCATGATTAGAGGAGAGGTGAGTAGCCTTGCTGCTCATCAGCGAGGGAATTTGGCATCTAACATACATTTTTTTGGACTGTGAAAGGAAGCCAAGACACCGTCATATCATCACATCATAATATGCGTAATAGAACCGTTTTATTCCTAAATTGTCTGAACAGTCATAAACTAGATATTAAGTAAATAAGCAAGATGATCTTTTCAGCCATTATCCTGCATACAGTTAATTGATTAATAAGACTTCTAAAGAGTGAGTGCCTGGGAGGCTTAGAGACACACTGTTTGCATTGCAAGTGTGTGCAGGAGTGTATTTACACTCAGCCCATGTGACAAGCTTTAGGAAACTGCTTTGTAAAGCACGATGTAGTGTATGTACACTTGACCACTGTGTTATTATGTTATTATATAGTGCACTCAGAGATTTTCATTTAAGAAAGCATGAAAGACTGGAAAAGATAAACACAGACCTGTTAGCAGAGCAGAAATCATGTGGTCAGGTGAATGGGAGCCGTGAGTGTGTGAAGTGGTGTGTGTGCCCTCGAGGACACTTAGGCTGAGGTGCCATGTTCAAACACTTAACGTGGATCATGAGTCAGAGCTGTGCCTATACACAGAAGACATGCAAAAACCCCATATTTGACTTTCTACAATGGAATACAGACGGTGCATGCTTTTCTGACTGCATTACCGTTACCACACAGGTCATGAAATGAAACCTCAACCATGAGGCCCATGCCACACCCTGCATCTCAGCATGCCTCGGGTATACACTGTGCCATCCGCTTAACCGGTTGGCCGCAGAGTGGAAGGCACAGTCAATTCTAGAGAAGAAACCGAGAGTCGTCGGTGGCACAGGATGACACACTTGAACAAGGATGACGGAAAGACCCACAGAAAAGACCCACAGCGCAGAAAAGGATGCTGCTTTCAAAGTAAGATCTGCCACGTTCCCCGAAAAAACACACTCACCATCAACTGCACGCAATGGATGATATCAAAGCCACGGTGCGGTTTTTCTCAGCATGACTGCACTCCGAATCAATCAAATGCCAAAAGTGGCATGGACACGTGGCTTCCAAGGAGCTAAAGAGTACCTATGAATCATCTACATTACGGCCCACAGCCGCTGCGGTACAGGGGAAGAAGCTGAGATGTCGCACTAATAGGATTTTGTGGTAACACACACACACACGCACACACACACACACACACACACACACACACACACACACATACACACACACGTTTGTATTACTCTACTTGTGAGGATATTCCATCAACATAATTATTACTGCAGCTAATTAACCCCAACCTTAACCCTAGTTAAAAACTACACCAAAAAAACACCTTCCTTATGGGGACCAGCAAAATGTCCCCAAATGGTTAAAAATATCAGATATTCCTATCCTTGTGGGGACAATTTGGTCTCCACAAAGATGTAAAAACTTGTTCTCACACACACACACACACACACACACACACACACACACACACCCCACAGGATGCATTACTTGAAAGTAAGATGGCACGCAAATTAATTTCACAGAAACTGCTTAAACTCTTACGCTGCAGAAAATCTGACATGGGTTTTCAATTTCAGGTCTTTTAGTTGGACTGGAAAGATTCCAATGCTTAAAGTTTAAAGAGATTTCCTAGGAACCTGAGCAATGACTCAGGCACGTACCTGAGTGAATTCCTGAGTTCCTAGGAAAAAGTCTACTCCTTTTCAAATATGCTTTTCAATGTTTCAATGGACATGTAATCTTTCAAGCAACGCATTACATAACAGAGCACTTTTCAGAAGAAAAACATAATGAAGGCTGCTGGGTTTTGCATGCAAAAAAAGAAGTAAGTGTGACAGTTAAAGTCTCCAGAAGAGCTGTGGCAGATTCTCCAAGACGCTCTAAAACTTACCAGCTCATTACTGTACAGTACGATGCAGAAGTCTCAGGCACGTGCAAAGACTCTCTGTAAAGCAAAGACGCCTTCGAACATAGTGAAGACGTTTCTATGTAAAAGAAAACACTGTAAAGTGCAGTAAACAGTAATAAACTAAAGGAAGTCCATATCTGGGGTGCCTTTTTCTTAAACAGTGTTCCTAGGTACAATGCTTTACTCAGCGTCTTGAGGCGTCCATGATGCTGAAGGCATCCATCCATTTTAGCAGTAAAATTTGCTATACGTTTATTCTCGTTACTTAACATTTGATTAATAATACCTTTCTAAAGTGCTCAGGGCTCAGGTGTGGAGAGAAGAAAACTTCATTTTTTTCATTTTTCATACCAGTCAGAAAATCCGTGCCCGCACTTGCTACGCTTTAATTACAAATTGCTAATGGCTCCTACCGGATGACGGCAACGGATATCTAAAATGGATTATCTTCTGAAAATAGGTGAGGAGTTGTAAACACAGCTGATATTGTTCAAGAATAGACGGAGCAGGCTTTAATGCCCATCAGGATCGCTGAATAACATCCTTTTATGATTCCCTCTCTCTGTCTTTCTTCATCGCTCCATCAGTGCATTCCTCCTGCCCGATTCTTGACTAATGCACGACTAATGGTTTTTGATGGGACGTGCTTGGGCCCGCGCGAGGTGCTGAGAACTCTCTGCTAATCTCTCCGGCTAGAAAGAGTCACCCGACTCCGCGCCGCCATCTTGGCTCCTCGGCTGGAGGGCTCGGTGCCAGTCGCAGAGTCACGCTGCTATCTCTGCATTACAGCAGTGCTGAGGCCATGTCTATGCTCCCCTTTTGTAGACTTTTCAGATGTGTATATGCATATAAATATATAATGTGCATAAAATATAGAATCATTTCCACTACAGGATGCAGGATATCTTTTAAAATCATACGTTGTAGTTCCTTGAAAGCAGTGGCTTTCAAGGAAGTGACAAAGACATGCACAGGGTCAGGACTGACACAGAAGGAACCAGCAGAGAACAAGGTGACAAAAGAAAGACAGACAGTAGCCAGTATTTAGGAGAATGTTTTAATGGCAGTACTGTAGCGATTCATGCAAAGCCACGTATCCTTAAACCTCAACCTATTCCCAGAAATCAGTTCTTTTTGGACCTTTGTGCTCTCCAGTGGGCTGGGCTGCAAGGCTGTAATACAAACCTATAGAAGCAATGCACTGAAAGTTGTTTCTACTACAAAAATGAGAAAACAGGATCACCCCTGAACCATATATGCTGTTCTCATCATGCACCCTTAAGGTCTTTTTTGCTGCATCCTGTTGCATGCTGAAAGGCAGAGGCACCCCGCCCCCCTGTAGTACACCCGCGGCGATGTGGGTGAGCGAACGACTGATCGAGTGAACAAGACACCCACCACTGCCCCTCTTGGCATCATCGCCTACATTCCTGCTCTCTCTGTTTCCAATTAGCTGGGCAGAGTGCGTGCGCAGCGGGACCAAGAGCCCACGAGGCCCGAGTGGAAACTGTAATAACAGCGTTATTACTCTAACATCTATTACAGCCCCAGCATTCTAATATATTCCACAACTATACCTGTAACTGGTTGCATAAAACTGGCATCACCTAAGGAAACAAATCAGTGCTAACTCAGGATAACAACAACAAGAAGCAAGATCAAGCAGGTGCCTGCATTACATTTTTATTACAGTAATCATTGAACTAGAAGTAGGATATATACTGATATAAAAGAGCTCCAGGTTCTACCCTACCTGAGCAAAATTACAACGTATTTTGGCAATTTGTTTTACTGAACTTGCACATTCCACCGGCCTGAATGCTGCTTTCTGCTTTTAGTGCAGAGTGTTGCATTCATTTCTCATTAGTGTCTGCGTGATGCGGTTACACATAGCCACACGCCATATAAAGTTACCCATCTACAAAGCTAAAGAAGTGCACTATCGCTCTTTCGAGCTCTTGCTCTCACTTGACGCTGCCTCTCTTCACAGACTTGTCCTTTTAGATCTCAGTGCTGCATTTGATACTGTGAATCATGATATACTCATTTCTCACTGCTTGACATAACCGTTTGGCTTAACTTTATCCTGGTTGAGATCTTACCTTGGAAACAGACAACAGTCAGTTTCTATTGGAACATATAATTCACCCACGGTAAATGTTACTCATGGTGTACCACAAGGTTCAGTTCTAGGCCCCCTTTCTCTTCATATTCTACATCTCTCCTCTTGGATCATGGCCTGAGCTTTTCACTGCTATGCTCTATCCAGTCACTAAGTTCATGTATTACCGAACTTAAGCACTGGTTGCATAAAAACCACCTGGCAAGAGACAAATTTTATTTGTGGGCTTGAAAGTTTGGGTTTCAAAAACCACGAATTTGATATTGACGTGTTCCCATCCATCCAGTTCAAGCCGTATTAAAATCTAGGAGCACGTCTTGACCCCTCCCCTTTACTTTTGAGTCCCATGTCAAATCCATTACCGAGGCTGCACTTTTTCATCTTCTCAATATAGCTCATTAATATAGCCCACTTCTGTCTGATTCTGATGCTGAAATGTTGGTGCATGCCTTCATCTTTTCTTACTGTAATTCTCTTCTTCTTGGTTAACTTGCTACATATATTCAAAACTCAGCTGCATGGGTTCTGAGACACCAAACGCACTGCTCACATCACTCCTGTTTTAAAACAACTTCACCGGCTGCCAGTTACTTCCCATATTAAATGTAAAATTCTTCTCCTGACCTACAAATCCCTACCAGGACTTGTCCCTTATTATCTCAGTGAGCTTATACAGGCATACCGTCCATTGCGCTCTCTCAGATCTTCGGGCACCGGACTATTATTATTACCATTATTATTATTATTATCATCATTAGGCAGCATGCAGCAAAACCCAATAAATAAACTCGGCTTGCTAGAAAACGATCAGTGTGACGTAACCTACAGGTACATCTAATAATATATCAAGAACACACATATTTTGTCACTATTCACTCAATGTTTGTACTCTCTTGTACTGACTTGTTTCATTATCGTTCACCTGACTTGACAACTGATTTATAAAACTTAACTTAAGTTTTAATGTAAAAAAAATAAAATCTTCCAGGAGTGTTTTTTATACTGCATGTGTGCACGCCGTCTAATTGCATGCTGGTGTCATCCAAAATATCGATACTGAAATATTACTATGCTATAAAACTTCATGTCTTATATAACTGGCTTGATCAAAGAGAGCGCTTTGTCTGCCATGCCTGCCAAAGCAATCTTTCCTCTGGGGTTGCTTTGCTGAGAAGCATGCACGCGATGTTTTAAATTAGGCCAAACTATGAAACTATAGAAGGCAGCCATTCTTGTGCTTTTGAATGAGACAGAATTTCATAGCTGCGCTTTCGACTTGGATCACAGGTATATACAGCATGTTTATTATAGTGGTGTATACTATAGAGCCAAAAGTTGGAAACCTGACCATTACACCCATATGAGGCCTTTCCCCAATTCCACCATTACAATTTCCCTGTACAGGAACTAAGATTCCAAACCTGCTCCAGCATGACCGTGTGCTTGAGGACAAAACAAGGTCCACAGACACATGGGTTGCCATGTGACCCGAATAGAGCCCTTACCCCATCCCTACTGAACACCACTGGGATTAACTAGAATGCCGATTGCACACCAGGCCGCTTGACCGGACCATTATGTCTGAATGGACAAATTCCCACAACTACATTCTAAAATCTAGTGGAAAGCCTGCCCAGAAGAGTGGCAGTTACTTTTAACAGTAAAAAAGAGACTATATCTGGTAGGGTATGTTCAGCAACCACATGGAGTTGCTGGGCCATAAGACCAAAAAGCTGTGTCATAATTACAAAATCATTTTGTGTACGTTTCATATATTTATATATTTATATATGTTTATAAAGTTATGTTATGTAATATATGTTTATATGTTTGCATGATATAAATTATGTATGCTTGAATAAAGACTCCACACTTGGTATTCTGCAAAATACATAGTGTGTATGTATACGCCGTACAATGGTATCCTGAGCGACATTTGAACTTGAACAGCCAATCAGATGTCCCTCCGTTAGGCATATGTTCTTCTCCACAGTGACACGAGCTGCCACGTTAAGTTTCAGAAGGAGGTCTCTGTGATGCGTTTTGTTTATAGAACCTGTATTCCAACAAGCCCCGTCTTCCTACACAATCGATTGGTCAGCGGCGCTCCATTTGGCTAATGAGTGTGTAGGAGTCAGGCAGAGCCATCACCTCTCTAGTGCTCTTCATGTCAAAATAGTTACCTGGATGCAACTCCACTTCTATGGCAGCATATATTGTGCTACTTGTTGAAGAGTTACAGAAATGGTTCCAGTTTCAGTAAGGCTGTTATGTGAAAAGTTCCTGATGTTCCAGTACCAGCCAGCACTAGAGTGATGCTCAGGCATCTACAAATTTTGGCCATATCATGTATCTTTATCATGTCAGTATTAGAACCTGCCTAAGCTAATGTGACATGTACAGCCGTTTCGTCATGGTGAACGCCCGTGTGGCCACAGGCTCATTTGCCGGAGTGTCCTAATTATTGCAAATATGCGCTGATGGCACCATAAAGAGCAACTCAGAGTCAGTAATGATCAGCAAAACTGCTTTCACAAGAACCCTGGAGAAGACTCTTACACCACACCATTAAGCCCTGTTTCTGACACATTTCGGCAGCTCGGTGCTAAACACATGACGAATCGAAGACACAAGCCAATGTGCGTGTCATGACTTAAGTCAGGATGTGACCTATATGCCTGACCTCCGAAAAGAAGCTTTTTCCAACTGGGTCACACCTAGCTCATTTCACATTACAGTTATGTCTCTTAGAATTCCATCAAACGTTAAAGGAAGGGCTTATTTATCGTTAATTCCTCGTCATATATTTCACAAACACCTAATAAAACAAGAGTTTGTTTGCTACTAAACAGAGTGGACTGTAAATGGCTGTTACGCAACACCATGTGTTTGAACTGTTCTCCTACCCACTGCGCCAGACAGAAGTCTAAATGCACGTGCACTAGAAGTGCAAAGCGTCCAATCACGTTTATATACACAAACTACTGTATGTAATGGCTGTTTTTCCAATACGCCTCATTCACCCCAGCCATTATAAACTGGCACCAGGTTCTCCGATGATGAGAGGAAAGGATACGTACACACAGTCCGCAAAGCCGAGCCATATGCTTATTTTCAGTCCGCAGGACGGGAGCTAGCAAGCGCGAAGGAGAATTTAGCAAGACGTCAAAGAGTATATGCTCTAATCAAATCGTAATTCTTATTCAAATTTAAAGCGTGTGGCAGCTCAGGAAATCCCAACACACATCATATCATGCACGATGATTCTTATCTTTCCATGAGCATGAAACGCATCCAAATGTCTGGAGCTCTGACGTCTGTTTAACTGATAAATTCATCAAGCATTTAAATGTTTCAACAGCCGATGAAATTGCAAAGCACGTTCGTTATTGGTGCAGTTGCAACTGCTGTAACTGCCATTAATTAAAGTTAATTTGGTTACAAGTATCTGTACGGACAAGTGTTCCCTGTTTTTTTTGAGTGACATGACCGTGCTTATGCTTCGCTGGCAAGTTGACAGTTAGCCTAGGTGTTAGCATAATTGTCTTAGGCAGTCAAAGGATGACGCATGATGACGCAAAAGATAGATCAAACACCTCGGCTGGGGCTCGGTTAGACCTACAGTCTCTCGGAGTAGAAGGAAGGCATGCATCAAGGCTGTTCTTGTAGATGCTTGGCATCTAGGTGGTGAAACAATCTTCCCCAAGATGTCAAAACAGCTGAGTCAATGTATTCGAATGACAACCTCTCTCTTAGTCACTAACCTAGAGAATTAGTTTGGATTCATTGATATATTCTGTAAGTCACCCTAGATAAGGGCATCCAAATGCCATTAATGTAACCAGCGAGCAACGTTACCATTATGTTGGCTGCTCCTACTGTGCCTTTATATCAACATCTTGACTTTTCATGGTAAGGTTTAGAAATTACAAATATCATTATTTTTAGTTCCATGCTGGCTCGAACCTGTTATCATATTGTATCTAGGAATTCTAAGGGCATCCTATTGAGAGGTTTTGCGGGACCTGTTATCTGTTAACTCTTCCCACCCTGTAATTAAGCAGCAGGTCTAACAGTAGTTAATCCAGGTGGATAAATTAATCATCAGGTTGGCCGTCTAAACATGCTCACAGCGATTTCATAGTAGTAGCCTAACAGAGTATAAATTACAGTTAGAGAGCACATTGGCTCTTCATTCAGAGTAGTACAGGGGCTCAACTGGCGGACTGCGGTCCAGATACAGACTCAACAAAAGTACTGCACTGAATACTTAGAAATACCGTAGAGCAAATAAAAGTATGAGACAGAATCACATTATGAGTAATTCTTCACAACAGGAACCAACTCAATTCAGTTTTATTTAAAAGCATTTTAACAGCTTCATGGACTCCAGCTATGGGTTTAGCTTTGTCTACATTGAGCAAGTTGAAAGTCTTCAGTGTAAACATTGTTCCTTTAATTAAGGTTTTAGTTTCTAGTATTGAAGTGAAGTTATCTACTGAATAATGAGTAAGACTTGATAGAAGCTCATAGCAGCTTGGCTTTTCTAGCAGATCCTCTGTTGCAGCTACTCAGGCCATATGCAATTATGTAAGTTATTTAGCTGAAGGCAGCTACAGACTTTAAAGTTTCATGCAATTATATTGCTGTTTTGTTTTGTTTTTTTCATTTTATTTACCTCTCTGCTTTGATTAGCAATGGCTCATTTACAAAATCTGATGATGAAACCAACATTTACATACAGAGAAGTGCAGTGAAGCAGCATGAAACATGTCCAGGCCAAACTGTCTCATTTATATCCAATCTAATCCAAAGTCAAAACCTGTGGCATAGCGTAAGCAGGTAAACCACAGAAACACGGTAAAGGTGCTGTACGTTACGTACATTAGAGTGTAGCTAACAACCCCAATGTGTTTGTGCAGCTAAAACGTGTGCAGCTTAAATGCACATATAATGATTAAAGAGGGGAGAAAAACCTGACAGACTTGAACAAGTGTTTGAACAAGTCTTTGCTTCTTCTTAACCACCAGTCGAACAGCTCCAGCTGAACTCTGCAGATGCACACACACATACGCACACACACAAAGTTGCAGCACGGAGGTGGCTGGCAGAGTACCAGTGAGTTCACTGGAACTTTCGCCTGGCTCTATTATTACACCTCTGCTTTGCAGGCATTATGAATGCAGAAATGCATGCAGGGTAAGCCTGCAAAACTGCACGCGGTGGGGGAATCCGAGCAGAACAGAAGCTGGATCATGAAAGGTGTTGTTGCTTGATGGAGCTGAACCTTGACGGCCTCTCTTATCACTGTACTGTTGACAGAATGGCATTTTCAGCAGGAAATTGCAGCAATATGTGCCTTGGGTATCAAATTTAGAAAGCAAATGTGCTTCTAAATGTTAGCTGTATGTGTGTGTGTGTGTGTTTGTGTGTGTGTGCCTGCTTCATGATACAAAGACTGAATAATTTGTCCTCCAATAGTGAAAGAGGAAATGAATTATCGACTATAGCCTGTAAAACCCTGCCTTACATAGGTAAGCAACTGTTAAGGGTTTTGTGATCTCGCTCGCTTGCAAGCCAGTTTTACTGCAAAGATGCAGAGCCGCCGTTTCAGATCTCCCTGCCTGTGAAGCAGAAACGCACACAATGAAAAAGATACAACCAATAACGAAAGCCACATATCTGCTTGATGTCGTGCAGAAGGAGAAACCTGATCAAATGGTTTGGTGCCTGTTTGTCTTTTAAGATATAGTGAAACAATATGAGTAGGTTTGTGTGTGAGTGAGAGAGAAATAGAGAGAGAGAGTGAGAGTGAGAGAGAAAGAGAGACAGAGAGAGAGAGAGATAGAGAGAAAGAGAGACAGAGAGAGAGAGTGAGAGAGAAAGAGAGACAGTGAGAGAGAGAAAGAGAGACAGAGAGAGAGAGAGCGAGTGAGAGAGAAAGAGAGACAGAGAGAGAGAGAGAGAGAAAGAGAGAGAGAGAGAAAGAGAAAGAGAGAGAGAGAGAAAGAGAAAGAGAGAGAGAAAGAGAGAGAAAGAGAGAGAGACTGACTTCTGCACAACACAACTGATGGTCCCAACCCCATTGATAAAGCAAGTAATTCCTCTAATCAACCCTGATAAG
>JAOVYV010161499.1:0-10490 GCA_025674545.1 Hassar affinis
GAATGGCTTAAAATCCCTCTGACCACTGTGCAGGACTTGTAGATGTCATTCCCAAGACAAATTGACGCTGTATTGGCATCAAAAGGAGGCCCTACACCATACTAATAAATTATATTTATTTATATTTATTTAAATTATAATTATAATATACTAAAATGACTGGTGTTTCAGTTTCATTGTCTAACCCCTGTATATCAGCAGCTTTTAAAGTCAAATAAAGGTACCATGAGTAAGCACGCCTGTATCCACTGAATAGTACAATTTAGTTTTATATTTCTTCTCACAGGTAAGGATGCAGTTATGCATCTATGCACATCATTGGTTGCATCCACAAGTGCATATGTTAAGTGATAGACATCTGTGGAAGCTTCTAGAGCTGTTTCTTCCATGAGAATGGCACGTTATCACGATTATGTGATTTTCAACACGGTTTAATTGTTGGAGATCTGTAGGTCATAGCATTTTGGAAGTAGAAGTTTAGATTTTCACATATGACCATTTCAAGACTACAAGTGACTACAAGAATTCGGGCAAAACCTTGAACTTATGACAGCAGTGTGGCCGTAAAAAGACTCTGGGTGAACGTGACCAGCATCGGCTGGCAAGAATCATTTCACGTGGTAGGCATGCAACACTGCCTCAGGTAACATCTGAATTCAATGCTGGGGCCTCAACAAACATCAGCATGAGGACTGTGCAATGTTCCTTACGAGATCTCATGGGGAACCTACCAAGTATTGACTGTTTGTGTAACAGTTTTTCTGGTACTTTAGTGTATTTGGGTTCAGGAGCATCAAGGCATTGAAAAATATGTGACAAATATTTCAAAACACTGAAGTCATTTTACAAGAGAATTTTTATGAACAATATATTATAGAGGCCAATCTTTCACTACATACACTGAAAAATAATCAGCATTTCCTAATCTCTTAGATATGGTACAACACATTCACTGTATTTTATTCACTGCATGTACAATTTAGACAAATAATACTAAAAAAACAGAATGGATAACTCGAAATCTTTAATCAATCACTCAACCCTTTGACACTATTTAATACTCACAATGTTCTTCAAGGGTGCAGTGGGTACTGCTGTTAACTCACAGTGCAAATGGTCTGGTTTCAAGTCCCCAGCCAGGCAGGACAGTCAGGCATGCAGTCAGGTGAACTGGACGTAGTAAATTGCTCTAGATGTGAATGTGTTTGTCTGTGTGTCTGCCGTGTGATGGATCTGTCCAGGGTGTTTCCCTGCCTTCCACCTAATGAGTGCTGGGATAGGCTCCAGCATCCCCTGCAACCCATTCTGGGATAGGTAGCATACCTAGGGAATATTCTGGGAATAGTTTCTGTGTGAGATCATGATGTATTCTGTCTTAAAATGCTGTATAAAAAATTAAACATACATCTAAATGTGCTACTTCAAAGTGTGAGTGTAAACCACACTCTTATGCTTGATTTGAAATTTTAACACATTTTTATATTCATATCTAAAACATCTCTGTTTCTCTGTCACTCTCACTTTCTTACTCTATCTATCTATCTATCTATCTATCTATCTATCTATCTATCTATCTATCTATCTATCTATCTATCTATCTGTGAGTGTGAGTGTGTGTGTGTGTATGTGTGTAAACCACCTTTGTAAACCACCTGTATACTGTCAGATATCTGTTGCAGCACCTGTTTTTCATATCTCCTTTTTTCTTTCCATGAGAAACTTTTCAGGAAAATAAAATTGCTATGTATTTTTTCCCTTTTATTTCAATCTGCAATGTGCAGATATTGACTTTTATTGTTTCATTCCATGTTAAGCCACTGATTTGAAGTGAATAAAACCTTCTGCTTTGGAATGTGAAGGAAACATCTTGTTCCTTTTATCTTTTATCTTTCTCATTTTGTCAACCTCCATCTCACTCACAGATGGATAAAATACGAAAGAAAAATAAAGATGAAACTTGTTGGACATCTTTAAAAAAAGCTGATATATAAAGAAAAATGGCTGTACATATTAGAGATAAAAAAAAATCTAAAACCCTTACACAGTCCATATATGAGATCCATATAATGTCAAACCCTACAACAATCTTAAATGTCATAGGATCACTGGGGTCCTATAACAGGCTTCACTATAATAGAATCATTACTATATTTTAAGACTGTGAAATGTCAGAATACAATTAGAGACAATGATTTATTTCAGCTTTTATTATTTTCCTCACATTCTCTTTGGATCAGACGTACATAGACATAGTTAGTATTTGGTAGCAGTTCCTTTTAATTGCTTTGCTTGAGTCAAATGTTTTGGGTCCTCATAGTAAGTTACTGGAAGAAGTTTGTAGGCTTCCTTGCTCACACACACTTTTGCCGTTCTGCCCATAAATTTTCAATGGTCAGGGCTTTGTGATGGCCACTCTGTTACCTTCACTTTGCTGCCATTTTGCCACAACTTTAAGTATGCTTGGGGTCATTGTCCATTTGGAAGACCCATTTGCACCAAAGCTTTAACTTCCTGGCTCTTGTCTTGCTTCAATATCTCCACAAAAATGTCCTTCCTCATAATGCCATCTATTTTGTGAAACACCCATGCAACATGATGCTGCCAGCCCTGTTCCTCATGGTTGGGGTGGTGTTTTTTGGCTTGCAAGCTTGCTCCCTTTTCCTCCATACATAACAATGGTAATGATGGCCAAACAGTTCCATTTTTGTTTCATCAGACCAGAGGACATTTCACCAGAAAATAAGATTTTTGTCCCCATGTGCAATTGCAAACTGTAACTTGTTTTTTTATGGTGGTTTTGGAGCAGTGGCTTCTTGCTTGCTGAGCGGGCATTAAGGTCATGTCTATACAGGACACATTTCACTGTTGATATAGATACTTTTGTATCTATACACAGACACAAATATGAAAAGAAAATAATGTAACAGATTTATTCAACTGCAATAATGTATAAATGCTATGTGTTCAAAACATTTGATTGGCAGTATACAGTGTATAGTATAGATTGTGTGTGTGTGGATGTGCATGTGTGTGTGTGTGGGGGGGGGTGTCAGCTTCATGACTGACCTTAGCCCTGACCACTAAGCGATCTCTGAGACCTTGGAGGTAATGAGACTCCAGGGAATCACACATGCTGCTTTTCACCTTTCTCTCTCTCTCTCTCTCTCTCTCTCTCTCTCTTGCTCTCTCTCTCTCTCTCGCTCTCAGCAAGTGACAACACTAGTACCATCTGACCTTCACTGACTGCTCCCTGGTACTGATTCTAACTGTGTGTGTGTGTGTGTGTGTGTGTGTGTGTGTCTGTGGCACCAGGGCAAGATTTTTTTTTCTTACACTCTAGGGACCTCAAAAACCAAGAGAAAGAAATAATAATAATAATAATAAACCTTTAACTAGAACTATGCTGGAGTGCTGCTTTCATACTGATAGGTTGCATGAACAATGCACCTCAACCCTAATTATCACCAAATACATGCAGTAAATGGTTCAGACACACAGCCTTGTTACACTGATGTTTAGGTCATGTTTGAATAACACGTTTAAGTAAGCGTTCTGAAGGATCAAGCATTCCTAGTTACTGTCTAGGGAAACAACGGAGGAAGATGGAGATTGAGCTGAATCCCAGGAGTGCTGGAAAGGAAAAAAAACAGAGGGAGACAATAAACCAAGAAAGAAAAATGTCAAGTGGTGTTAATTTAAAGTGTAATGACAAAATGACAGAAGTGGAGCAGGGCAGAAGTACAAAAAAAAAGCGAACATAGGTGAGAGCAGAAATGGGAATGAAAATGAATTCATGGAACATGTGATATAAGTGAAGTGATAAGAAATTAGCATAAGTGAAATGAATGTTGAGAGCAAGGAAAGCAAAAGTCATTTTGAAAAGAAAAAAAAATTAGAGAAGCAAAGAAGGAAAAAGAGGATTCAAAATTAAATGATATGAGATGTACCGTATAGTGGTGTGTAATTTGACTGAAGCCTAAAGTGAGAGACAGAGCAAGAATTAAGCATACCAACTGTGCCTGAGCAGTGCCTGAGATATAGGCATGTGTCAGTTGCATCACCCCATTAGACTGAAATTTCACAAAATTTGGTGTGCATAAAAAGAATGTGGTAGTGATGTACTATGTGAAATTTCAAAATTGTAGCTTAAGCAGTTCTTGAAATATTGAAATGTGTTGGTTGCAACACCACCCATGGACAAAATTTCACAAAATATGGTGTGCATCTAAACCAGTGGTGTCCAATCTTATCCACAAAGGGCCAGTGTGGATGCAGGTTTTCTTTCCAACCAAGCAGAAGCCACACACTACTGAAAGCCAAGATCCATTTAATAGATCCATTGATTAAAAACAGGTGGAATGAGGTGTGGCTCCTGCTTGGTTGGATAGAAAACCTGCACCCACATCGGCCCTTCTTGGATAAGATTGGACACCCCTAATCTAAAGAATGTTGAATAATGCAGGGTGTGGAATTTTGTGCAGTCTGAGCCTTTATATCACACAATGTTGGCTAGTGAATAGTAATATGATATTGCCCAAAAAGCACTTTGAGCACTTTTACACCACTTCAGTGGTTAAGGGCAATGCACGCATAGGGGCACAAACATTACATACCATATAATGTGGGGCTACAAGCAAACAAAGTTCATGTGGATTTGTGGAGTCTAACTAACTATGATATCATTTACCAAAAAATTGGGGAAAGAAATCAGAAGAAGAAAGAAAAAACTCACAACTATATGCTTAAAACTGGGTGAGGAACAGCCAAAATCGGAAGATGTCCAGCAGCCCTATCAGCTCAGAACTGGCAGAAACCAGTGGGACTGAGGTACACCCACCTACTGTCCGGAGAAGTCTGGCCAGAATTGGTCTTCATGGAAGAGTTCAGCCAAAAAGCCATACCTCTGACATGGAAACAAGGCCAAATGACTCAACTATGCACAAAAACATAGGAACTGGTGTGCAGAAAAATGGCAGCTGGTGCTCTGGACTGATAAGTCAAAATTTGAAATATTTGGCTGTAGCACAGTGGATGCCACTGTGTCTGTATCTATTTTGTTCTCCACATATTCATATCTCCAAATATTCTGTAATCAGAATCTGTAATCAGATGTGGTCTAAACTGAAATTTTACAACTTTTTTAATATGAAACTTACCACTATGCCTTCCAGAAACACTGGAAGAAAAATCCCAGTAGGAGAAATGGCAGTACTTTCTGTATAGTGTGGTTCTATTTCCCAAAATACACACAAACTTGTGGCCTATATTAAACCATCATAACCCTGACCAGAAAGTTACAAGTGTGCTGTAAATGGATATCCTACCTGCATATCCTACCTGGCCTCCTGCTTGCACCTGTACTTAAATAATCACACAACCTTTTTCCCATAGGATCCCACTCTCAACACACATCCCTAGACGCAACCAGACACCTTGTGAAAATTTGTGGCACAAAAAAAACAGTCAATAGCGCTCCACCATCCTTTGAATCAGTTCATAACGCATTATCTGTCCATTCAGTACAGTGCATTTGTATTTGGTTACATCCCTAATGTAAATTTATATAAAGTACGTATAGGCAGACAGACAGTGCAGTGAACAGTTTATTCTTAAATGCTAACCAGTACGTCCTCCCAGCTTGGACTGCCGAAGAACAGACAAGGCTTGAAACTGTGTAAGCTGGATTTCTGATTATAATCCTCTGTCAGATGGAGAGCTTCTTGGAGCTTTGTTGATCATGCCGCTCCACAATGGTGAGCAGGGATTCCTGTTTCCTCACATTATCACTTCTCACTGCTAGAGACATCTTATCCTACTTGGCATCCCATTTTATTTCAACTGTTAAGCCATGGTTTTCACAGCCATCTGCTTTGTCTAGATAGACCCCCTTCCCCCCAAACCCACCCTCATTAATACTATACACTGCACAGAACACTTCACAAAGCTGCATCAGACACTTTATATTTATGGAATGCTATACTTAATGCTGCTAAAGTCTGTCACACTGCTAAACACAGCAGTTCACAGCTCATGCTCTGTGTATTTTATTGTTCTCTGTTCAGTCTATTCTTTGTCCTGCACTCGTCTCACACTGTTATGTATTTGTGTCGCGTATACTGTTATGTGTTGCCCCACGGTCCTGGAGAAACAACATTTCTTTCCAGTGTATAGAAGCTATTCCAATTGGTTTAACTTTACTAGATGTACAGCCATGTCAGCATCTATGGCTGTTCATGACAGGAACAAGGTTATATTGATATACTGTACAAGTTCAATGTCAAACAAGGGCAATTGTGTATCTCCAATTCACCTAACTTACACATCTTTGGACTATATAGGAAACCGGATTGCCTGGAGGAAACCCAGGTGGACATCATGCAGAATTCACCCTTGAGCCACTTATTCATCATTGCCTGGATTCCACAAGATGTTAGAAACATTCCTTTGCGATTCCTTTGACTGGGAAGACCACTGAAGGACAGTGTGGGGGCAGTGTAGCTCAGTGGTTAAGAAGTTGGACTACTGACCCAAAGGTCGAGAGTTTGAATCCCACCACAGACAAGCTGTCACTGTAGGGCCCCTGAGCAAGGTCCTTAGCCCTCAACTGCTCAGTTGTGTAAATAAGATAAATGTAATGTAAAAAATGTAAAAAAATGTAAGTTGCTCTGGATAAGGGCATCTGCCAAATGATGTAAAAGTAAAGTTTGAGATGACTTTTGCTTTGGGACATTGCATGTGCACGTGTATTATTATACTGGAAGTCGTCATTAGATGATGAGTAAATTGTGGCCATGAAGGGATACACATGCATGTTTGCATAATTTTATGCATTGTGCTGCTCCCAGATGATTTAGTTCAGGAAATGGTGAAGTGCTAAGAACAAGTCCAGAGTTTCTTTATCAATTGTAGAATAATTGTGTTGATGTTTATTCAATTTACAGGAGCAGTAACACACAGGATGTGCAATACCACAACTATCCTCCTGCAATAAAACAGCTCCAGCACCAACTGCACTGGCGTCTACTTCTAACTGAAAAGATCTAGTAAAATCTGGAGCGGCCAGGACAGGTGCCTCACTCAGGAGTACTTTGATACTCTGGAATGCATGTTCACATTCAGAAGACCACTGAAATGGAATGGAGGGACACAATAGTCTGGTAAGAGGTTCAACTACAGTTGAAAAATTCTTGCAAAACCCTCTATAATACCCTGCCATACCTAAAAAATGACTCAGTTCACAGCATGTGGTTGGAGTAGGAAAACCAACAACAGCGAAAACCTTAGCCTCTCAGCCTCTAAGGGACGCACATGCCCACCCCCTACCTGCTTTCCCAGGTATGTAATTGTGGCCTGTGCAAATTCACACTTGGCTAGGTTTAGAGTAAGTGAAGCAGATGCAATACGCTCAATTAATATGCGCAATGTTTTCATATGACTGGCCCAATCAGATGAACAGACAACAAGATTATCTAAATATGCAGAACAACCAGAAACATCACATACTATTTCATTAATAAGTCTCTGGCTAGGCTGATTAGATAATCGATTGAATAAGTGGGTGTGCACTTATTAGGAAACATGAGTACTTTTATATCTATTTGTGTCATTATTATTATAAAGTAACAGTACTTTGCTTGAGAAAAGTTTTTTTTTTAAATACATTCAAATGCAATTTCCTAATTCCCATTAAATTGTTTTTTGTGTGAATGGTAACAAGGTGTTGTCCCAGTAGTAACAAGATGTTATCTTGATGCCAAAGTGACATTTTCAGAATTCTTCAGTCAAGTTTTTGTGTAAATATGCACTCCCATTTTATGACCAAACTGCCATGCATACATCTCAGAACACTCTTTCAGCAAGAAAACACCAGTTGTTGGAATTACAGTAGGGGTGTGTGTCTGTGTGTGTGTGTGATTTATGCTGCAAAACCACATCTATTTTGTGACATGGTGTTGGAAGTAGCCATTATAAGATGGGTAAATTGTGGCCTGCATGAATAAGCAGGTGTACAGGTGTTCCTGCATGATTTTATGCATTATCCTGCTGCCATATAATTAGCTGACTGGACCACTGCATGAATAAGGAGGTGTGCAGGTGTTCCTAATAATGTGATGAGTATATTGATGACAGTAAATTTTCACTTGTGTTGTATCTTATTTGTTTGTATCTTATTTGTTTTATCATGGATTATAGGTTATTTGCTTATTATATTAAGACTTTTGCCATCACAATGGCACAAAAATGTAAGAGAAAAAAATGAACTTGATCATAATCTTTTTTACTCTTCTGCAAGATTATGCACTAGTAAATAAGTAGAAGGAAAAGTGACTGGATTTTTAGACAGTGAATCAGTCTGTGATTGCGTAAGGATGATGTAAAGCACTTTTTAAACCAAGTATGTATATATTTGCAAATAGGGATTCAGAAATACACAGCTTTGCTGGTGGAAGAAAAAGGGGTGAAAAACATGCCCACAAGGAGCATGGTTAGAAATGAAGAAAAGAAGGACGATTAGGACAAATTTTTGTCTAAACAATCTGACAGTAGCATAGATGTCAGTATTGTGCAGTCAGTATTTAACAATGTCAAAACAAAGACTTCATTAATATAATTTATGAAATATGCACAAACTAAATTGAACCAAACCAACCAAAAAGGAACAAAGAAATACAAACAAATAAAAAGCACTATCCTGGAAGAACTGATAAATAATTTGGTGTTGTCATGTAGTCATCAGGCCACATGTAAACATTTGTACTGAGGATGACACAAAGATTTTAGGTATTTTCCCCACACAAATATTATCCTCACCTACCAAATTCAAGCCACAGTGACATCCTGATCATGTGTATGTGGAAATCTAGTATGTGGAAATTCCTGGATTTTCTTCCAAGTCTTCCTCACACAGACTTATTGTGAAGCGTATGTATCACTCAGGAGCCATGATACACATTAAACTTTGTATATTCATCTCAGACTTATTATTATTTGTGCTTGCATTTTCTCAGACTTATTGGAATGTATCTTGGACTCGGGCATTGGTCTCTCTAAATATAGCCTGAGACAAGAAGCAGTTCCTGCTTTTAGAAACAGAGCATAAGCACTGATGTAATGTACAAATATACAAAAGGCCTGGAAAAGGATTTGATGGTCTCAATTTGAGCTCAGGCTCACGTTCCTTTTGGATTTTTTATTTGGCTTGATCTTGACTTTGCCTCACTTCAAATAATCATTCTTGACTCAATATTGTCTTGTCTAAGACTTGACTACAGCCCCACATAATGTATTCAATGTTAGCATTTTTAATGTTTGTACAGCAAAATTTGCAGGCTGGAATTAACACCAGTCTCTTTCAGAGTTCATTTGTGTCATTTCAGTGGGAAATATCTGAACACTGTATGGTGTTAATTCAACACTGGGGATTTCACTGTGTACACTGTATGAAGTGTAATCCAAATTATTCATTCATTCATTCATTTTCTTAATCGCTTATTCCTATTTCATGGGTCATGGGAGAGCCGGGCAGGAAAAACCCTAGACAGGGCGCCAATCCATCGTAGGGCACACACGCAGACACACTCACACACTAGGGCCACTTTAGAGACACCAATCAACCTAACGTGCATGTCTTTGGACTGTGGAAGGAAAGCGGAGTACCCGGAGTAAACCCACGCGGACACAGGGAGGACATGCAGACTCCACACATAAAGTACCCAGACCGCCCCACCCAGGGATCAAACCTGGGACCTTCTTGCTGTGAGGTGACAGTGCTACCCACCGAGCCACCGTGTTGCCCAAGCCAAGTTATTATTATACTAATTAGTGTTAAATTGGTTTAATTTACCTTAACACTTTAACAGTTTAGGTTCCACCGTCTTTATTCAGCAATTAGCACTTGATTCAGCATGTTCCCTTATTTTTACATGATGGACCAGATGTGCAAAGGCAGAAAGCATGGGGCTTAGGGATGGCTAAAAAAAGCAGTATCTGCTGTTAAAATTGCAGCAGGTAACTGCAGAGGCCATGAGTTTTATTTTTCAGTTTGTACACTGCAAAGTAATTGTGCCCATAATGTAACATGGCCATGAACTTTTATGTCAATATAAAAACATGTGCATATGGGATGTAGGCTACCGTATCATTTAAATTGAATTTTTGTCATACTGCGTTATGAAATAGTAAAATAAAATCAATAACATTTTTTTTTTCATTTGATGGCTTTGGGAGCACATGATATAAATGTACTGAAGGTTATCTCTTATACATTCAAATAAAGTTGCAAAATGTATGCAATCTTTCTATCTTACAAAAAACAGGGCAGAATGTCAGTACAGTGTCTCAAAAGAAAATGTCTGAATACACAGATCAGGCATAACATTATGACCACCTCCTTTTCTCTACAACCATTGTCCGCTGTAGATGTAAAGTCAGAGACAGTAGCTCATCTGTTGTTGCACAGTTTGTGTTAGTCATCCTCTAATCCTTCATCA
>JAOVYV010161516.1:0-10485 GCA_025674545.1 Hassar affinis
ATAGTCAGGTGTATGATCAACCAAATATACCAAACAGGTGCTAATGATCATCAATTTCACATGTAGGTTGAAACACACAGTCATTACTGAAACATAAACAGCTGTGTAGGAGCTTAAAACTGGGTGAGGAACAGCCAAACTCTGCTACCAAGGTGAGTCAGTGGAAGACAGTTTCATGTTACAGGGCATACACCATGGCAAGACTGAGCACAGCAACAAGACACAAGGTAATTATACTGCATCAGCAAGGGCTCTCCCAGACACAGATTTCAAAGCAGACTGGGGTTTCAAGATATACTGTTCAAGCTGTTTTGAAGAAGCACAAAGAAACTGGTAACGCTGAGGATCGTAGACGAAGTTGTTGGCCAAGGAAACTTAATGCAGAAGATGACAAACACATCAAGCTTATTGCCCTTCAAAATTGGAAGATGTCCAGCAGCACCATCAGCTCAGAACTGCCAGAAACCAGTGGGACACAGGTACACCCATCTACTGTCTGGAGAAGTCTGGCCAGAAGGGTCTTCATGGAAGAGTTCAGCCAAAAAGCCATACCTCTGACATGGAAACAAAGCCAAGCGACTCAACTATGCATGAAAACATAGGAACTGGAGTGCATAAAAATGGCAGCCAGTGCTCTGGGGTGATGAGTCAAAATGTGAAATATTTGGCTGTAGCAGAAGGCAGTTGTCCACCAAAGGGCTGGAGAGTGGCACAATAATGAGTGTCTGCAGGCAATAGTGAAGCATAGTGGAGGTTCCTTGCAAGTTTGGGGCTGCATTTCTGCAAATGGAGTTGGAGGTTTGGTCAGGATTAATAGTGTCCTCAATGCTGGGAAATACAGGCAGATACTTATCCATCATGCAGTATCATCAGGGAGGTGTATGATTGGCCCCAAATTTATTCTGCAGCAGGACAATGACCCTAAACATACAGCCAATGTCATTAAGAACTATCTTCAGCATCAAGAAGAACAAGAAGTCCTTGAAGTGATGGTATGGCCCCCACAGAGCCCTGATCTCAACATCATCGAGTCTGTCTGGCATTACATGAAAAGACAGAAGGATTTGAGGAAGACTACATCCACAGAAGAGCTGTGGTTAGTTCTCCAAGATGTTTGGAACAACCTACCAGCCGAGTTCCTTCAATAAGGAAGGAACCTGCCTTTTTCCACACCTGCCTAAAACTTTTGCACAGTACTGTATGTGTACTGCTTGTGAAACTAGGTCAAATGTCAAACTGCTCCAGAAATGCATGATGGAAGGAACTTTGTACATAACATTGTATTAGTGGAATATTCATTCTGCTGTTGTCCCAGGTTAAGCATTTCACTGTTTACACCCTAAAACACACAGTCACTGAATATAAGTCTTTAAAAGCTCATACAGATGATGAGTGGAATGGAGTGACTGACATCTCTCATTCTTTCCTCCTTGGTAATCTATTCATAACAAAGCAAAATAAGATGAAACAAACACTGGGTAAATTCCACATATGTGTGGTTTTGCTTGACTAATCACTGATTAGAAAAACATACCACAGACAGAACAAGAACAGCAGAATAAAATACTCATTTAAATGAAAAGAGATTGTAGCGTTATGTAACATTTGAGCCAGTGTTTAAAAAGGGAAATGCCATTACTTTCCATTTAGGCTTTTTAGTGTATGTGTTAACCAGCTTTGGAAAATCAGGATACATTTTTCATTTATTCATCTGCAGAAACCACTTTATCTTGGTCAGGGTTGTGATGGATCTGGAGCTGATCCCAGGAACACTGGAAGCAAGGCAGGAGAATTCACCCCACCTGGAAATCCAGTCTATTATAGGCCACCATGCACACACATATTAACATGTAGAGGCAATTAAGAGGAGACGAATCAGCCCATATTTTTGGACAATGGGAGAAAACAGAGATCCTAAACACATATACATTTTGAATTATGTTGTCATCAATGCAACAGGCCTGCAGTGGAGAGGTTTAATTGAAGATAAAAAGGCAAAAAAATGCTAGCTAGACACAAACAAGCAATGTGTGACCAGGTTAGTAACATTAAATTCTATTTATTCTGTTTACTTAGGTAAGAAATACTGTTTTTTAGATATTCCATTTGACTCTCTGGCTAGGCATGGGTAAAGCAGAATCCCTGAAGATTAGGAAAAGTACTGGTAAGCAAAATGCAAAAAATTATACTCAAGAAAAGAGTAAAACAGATGGTCTGGTATTGCATGAGTACTGTAGGCCTATACAAAAATAAATTAAATAATCTGTTATGTAGGAACAATTTTTGTCTGTTATGATAAAGCTTAGATTTACTTAGATATTTTCAGCTAATATCTCAGGTGTCTTCAGGCCCAGAGAACTTGTCAGAGTATCTGTGCAAAATTAATATAAAACTTCTTCTTTGCATTATACAGTTTCAGGTTGCATTTCTTGATGCAGTGGTGGACTGTGTTAAGTGACAATGATTTTGCAAAGTACTGAGTCCATCTAGCTATTTGCATCAGGGTAGCATGATGGTTTCTTAAACAGTAACACCAGAGAGTCCGATGTTCAGAACATTCAGCACATTCAGCAACAGGATTCACCCTTGGCCTTCACGGACTGAGATTTCCCCTGACTCCCTGCACCTTTTCATGATATTATGAACTATAGATGGTGAAAGGCCTTGTAATCTTGTACTTAGAAACATTGTATTTGACCTGACTGACAATTCTCTCAAGAAGTGGTGAACCACAACCCATCCCTGCTTACAAAGACTAAGCCTTCAGTGTATGGTCCTTTTATTACTCAGTCTTGATGACCTCACCTGTTACCAGTGATAATTGTGGAACTTTACAGAACAGTTTTACTTGTCTTACTTTTCCTCTGTCCCTACTTTCTTGAGTGTGTTGCAGGCATCATTTTCTACATTTATTTATATTTAACAAATAGAATTACATTAGTCATTGAAAATAATTTCTTTCTCCTTTTATCTGCTAAATAAAGGTTCAAATGAATTATCAAAACAGATTTTATAGTATTTTTAGAAAGTGTCCCAATGTTTCTGGAAGTGGGGTTTGTACTACTGAACCCTGACACAATGCTGAAACCGGCATGTCAGAATTATTTAGGATTGCTGGTTCATTAGCTTATCACCTCAAATGTACTGCATTGCACCACACAACTCCTACGCCTAAAGATAGAGTGATACATCTGGGAGTTTTAAAGTCAGATCAGAGGCGTGTTTGTGTATGTGCGTTAATAACCTTATCAAATCTATTTAAATGGGTGTTACAGAAATGGCTCATTGTTGCCTACATACAGTATACTGTACTGAATATATGAACATACTGAAATTAGCATTTAATGAGATTACAGTTCCCATTAATAAAAGACCATTTTATCTATGAGCTTTTAATATCACTGCACACTGTGGATTTATTTTGGTTTTAGACAATACAAAAATGCTCAGACAACTAAAAATGCCTAATTGGACAGATGAGAGAGCCAAATTGCACAGTTCTCAATAAACAGTTCTCAATTCACTAAATATTTGTATGGATGGAACCAAGGTCTCAGACATAAACACATTTATGCATTTCCCCTATATTACTTCAGATACTTGTTAATGCAGTGAAATCACTGGGAGATGCCAATCATATACACCACTACTGCCTGTTCTGGATTACGGTCATGTAAGATATAGATATGCATTTGTTACTACTTCATTACTGGTGATCCCTACAATACCATCACTGATTACTCTATGAAAAGTTTGGCTGGTCATCTCTAGCTGTGCACTGAAAAACAGGTTTTTTTTTTCATCTATAAAGCACTCACTGGTCATATGCCACAGTACATCCCAGCAATGCTCAGTGAAAATAATGCAAATTACCATCAGACTCGCTCCCGTGCTTGGATTATCCTTCAGGTAGAGAGTTTTTACTGAACTGGGGAAATCTGCTTTTAGCTACAGTGCACCAGCAAGCTGTAAATCTCTACAGAAAACTCTAAAGCTCTAAAGCTGGTTTAACCACCAACTGGATATTAGGTGATATGTTTTAAAGACTGTTTTTAAACGCATAATTCTTTAATTTAATTTAATTTAATTATCAACATTTATTTTATTCTTATTATCAAACTGATTTGTGCAATTTTATCTGATTATTTTAATTTGATAAAAAAAAATATGAGTTTTCATTTAATCTTTGATGTAATATGTTCTTACACTTTCATATTTATTACTTATTTCCATTTCAAATCCCTACTTTCTGTATATCCTTGGCTAAGGTCTAAATAAAGGTTGACTGTTAGTGACACGGTGAATTGTCATGACACATAACTGATATTGTGTGTTATTTCACTTATATGACTTAATTCAATTCCAGTATATGGGTGTGTGTGTGTGTGTGTCTGTGTATGTGTGCGTGTGCGTGTGTAAATGACATGTTTCCTTGCGTCTTAAAGTAAACACACCTGGGGCACGCCCAAACAAAACACCTACGGGGCCTGACAACCACTTCAAAAAGAAAAGGTGAGCACAGATGCAAAAGAAAAGTGATATTTGCAGGGGGATTGTCTTAGAAGTAAAAAGCCAAGTCACCCTAAACACTGTTTGATGCGCCTGTTTATGTCTGTCCAAATAGAACAGAGCTGCAAAAACAAAAAAAATGAAAGAAAGAAGAAAAATTCTGACAGCAAGGAACAGACAGAGAGAGAGACAGGGAGAGAGAGCAAGAGAGAGCAGTGCAGGGCAATATTTAAGAATGGTATATCTTTTGTTAACCTGAACAAAGAAAGGTTTACACTGTGCAGGAATTCAAAGAACTTTCATCAGAAAAAGAACAAGACAATGGAAGCAAAGCTGAGAGCGGGCCTTATTCTAAATCTAGCACATTGTGTTGTAGGCTTTGATCCTGCTGTACTTGCCTGCATGTGTATGCATTTCACAACTGCCATTTTTTTAAACACCTTAAGACCTGAGGCGCAGACTGAATATTTGCTCAAAGATTAGTTTACGTAAAAACACAGATACAGGAACAAGCCTATTCAAAATTCCCAACAGCCTGCCTAGTCTGCTCCACACGAGTATCATGACTTTGCTTTGTGTGTGTCTAACATAAAACATTAGCAGATCAAAGGATTCTAATGTGTTCAGGTCTGAAGAGTTTTATCTTAGTATGTGAAGCTATATAGCTACAGTTGATCCAGAGAGTTGCAAAGACATATACTATGACAATCAGGAGCATTTACAGAGAAATACAGGAGAATGAGTGGTTTATGCCCAAGTGAATAAACATGTTGTGTTTGTCCCACATTATATTTTAAAGTGCACTGAAGCATGTATGAGCAATTTCAATATGCTTAAAATCAAACAAAACAGAATATCTGATTGAGTTCATAAGAAATTTCTGCTAAGACATTGTTTTCCTTAGCACAGTCACAAAACCTGTAGTAGAACACTACATCATGATGGTCAATTGACGTACAGATACACACCCAGCCTGTAGAAACCCCATTTCCAGAAAAGTTGGGACATTTTATAAAAATGCATTAAAAACTGAAATCTGTTATTTATTAATTCACTTGAGCCTTTATCTAACAGATAAAAGGACAAAGAAAAGATTTTCAGTGTTTTCAATGATGAATTCAATTCTATTTGTTAAATATAAACAAAAAAGCTGGAGCAGTGGAAAAACAAGACTGTGAAGATTAAACAAGTAACACTGGAAGGTCCCACAATTAGCAGTAAAACTGTTAACAGGTGAGGTTATCAAGATTGAGTAGAAAAGCAGCATCCACCAAAAGCTTATGTAAGGCTTTGTATGCAGCTCAATACAATGTTTCTCAGCACAAGATTGCAAAGAATCTACATCTACAGTTCAGGGAGTCTTGGACATAGCAACATGGGCTTGGGAGTATTTTGTAAAATTATTTTCACTTAGCACAGTCCTCTGCTGCATCAATCAATGCAACCTGAAACTGTACTTTATATAATATATAAGCCATATATTAATTTTGTGCAGAAACACCACTGGGTTTGCTGGGGATGAAGTTATCTGAGATGGACCAAAAGACAGTGGAAATGTTCTGTGGTCAGACAAGTCCACATTTCAGCTTGGTTTTGGAAAAAATGGACATCAGATTTTATGTGGCAAAGATGAAAAAGACCATCCAGACGGTTACCAATGAAACATGCAAAAACCAGCAGCTGTGATGGCATGGGGGTGCATCAGTGCCCATGGCATGGGTGATCTGCACATAAGTGAAGGTTCCATTGATGCAGAGGCATATATTGGTATTTTGGAGAAACATATGCTGCCGTCAAGATAACGTCTTTACCAGGAACTCTGTGTCTATTTCAGTAGGACAATGCCAGGCCTCATTCTGCATGAGTTACAACAGCATGGCTTCATAGACATAGATTGTGTGTACTTGACAGGCCTGCCTGCAGTCCAGATCTGTCTCCTATTGAAAATGTATGGCGCATCATGGAGAGGAGAATCAGACAACAGTTATCACAGACTGTTGAGCAGCTCAAGTCTTATACACAGCAAGAATGGGCAAGAATTCCACTTGCAAAAATGCAACAATTAATATCTTCAGTTCCCAAAGTATTAAAAATTATATTTTAAATTATATAATATAAATTATATAAATAATTAAATTATTATATATTTTAAATTATAAAAGTATAATTTAAAGAAAAGTTGATTTGACCCAGTGGTAAACATGCCTCTGTCCCAACTTTATTTAGTGTGTTATAGGCATTTCTAGATTTGTTCATATTTAACAAATACAATAAAGTTTGTCATTGAAAACACTGAAAATATTTTTTGTCCTTTTGTCTGTTAGATAAAGCTTACAGATTTCAGTTTTTATTGCATTTTAAGAAAGTGTCCCAACTTTTCTGGAAATGGGGTTTGTAGCTTGTACCATTTACTTACAAAATACTGTAGCAGAGCTGATAAAAGTATGAAAAATAAACCAGTCACTAATAGTAAGCATGAAACCACATGGGCTCTGTGGCAAATCCTCTCTTGCGGCTTAAACACACATTAATCATTATGTTAATTATAAAACCATTCATCATTATATTAATTATGTACCTGAAGACAACACATGACACCAGAAAGTAGCTACAGGGCTAAAGAAGGGCTAAAGCTCATAAAGTGAAGACTTTTGTGCATATATAACCTCCTTCAAATTTAAAATAGATGTCTTTCATCAGTTTTAATAGTTTCAACAGAATGTGAAGATAGTCCAAAAAAGTAATGCCAAGCAAATATAACCACTCTGATTTTTCCCTGTTGATTAAAATGTAGCTGTTGTCAGATTACTTTTACTTTCTAGGCCTACTTTTTGTAAGTAAAAAAATCTGTGCTTTTAAATTTTAGTTGAATAGCCCTGCACTATATTTGAACGTTTGTCAACTGGGTTTATGTCTTTATCAAAGAGTCACTGCGTTTTTTATCGTCTTTAAAATATGATGAAGAGTACATAATGTCCTGCACCATTTCCTTTAAAATATATTTTTGTCATAAGATGATTTCCTTTAAGCAGACATTATACTGCAGATACAGTATTAATTTTAACAAGGCATTACATCAATACACTCATCGTAAATCACACTACATACAGTATCTTTCTACATATAACTAGCTTTGCCTAACCTTTTTCTAGTACGCTAAAACTAATTTACTTTTATTTTTGTATATTTGCTTCCTAAAACACACACCTTTTTTTTATTATACATTAGGGGATTCCTTTCAGCCTTGTAGTTGAAAACACTGGATTTCTAGCAGGCATACTCAGATTGTTTTGTCTCTTCACTAGATTTAGTTTGAGGGAAAAATCCAGTCTGACAAGAATCCCCAGACAGTTTGTGACTGAACAATTTATGGCTGCAGTTACAGACACCCACAAAGATAAAGTATCAAATCTGAATTGTAAGTCTGCATTGTAATTTACTGTGTTCTTCACTTTTATTTTATTCTTCTATGTACTTGCCTCTCATTTTTACCCATTTATAGAATCAGAGGAAGTCAGATGTTTGGGCTAAGTTCAGCTGTATGAAGCCTTTTACCCAGAGTCCTGTATAATTCATGGTTTACTGAATGAGGTTTCAATTCCACTGAGTGTTTAGGGCATGACTTCTCATGCTCTAATCTCTCTGCTGCTACCACTGTGTGCTTATTCATTTAGCAAATCTTATTAAAATAAGTATTTAACTTAAGCAGACACAATTTTCCCATTGCCAAAGTAAACAAGACACATTAAATTGTCCAGTCTTTTTAATTTAGTTTTTGAAGATGTGCCTTCAGCTTCAATTATCTTGTTTGATGGAAGGTCCAGCCCACCAAACCATATTCCTCCTCTGATCCTTCCAAACAGACCAATCAATATCTGTTACATGATGGCTTATATATACAGCTCGCACAAATATTCAGCCCCTTTCACTGTTGTATATTTGGTAGTGTTATATATTTGATATATTTGGTAAACTGGAACTGAAATGAACTTATTTGCAATTATATGCTATGAATGTTATGAAAAGCTGAGTCTATATGGTTATGTGCAAATAAAAAGCTAGAGATTGTGATTGCATCAAATTTTAAACCTCTACATTAGTTCTGGTTGAACCAATTGCCACTGTAAGTCACATAATTAGCAGAATGGAGGTGATCTTTGTACAATTAAAGTGTCAAATGACCTCAAGATACTGTTACTAGACCCCAGACTTTGTTAGAGAACATACTGAAACTAACATTTACATTACACTTATAGCATTTAGCAGATCCTCTTATCCAGAGAAACTTACATAAGTGCTTTGAGGTCTCCATCACTAAATATATCCTGTACTGGTTCAGTGGTACATGTCAGGGACTATGGGTCTAAAAAAAGCTCTGTCGGAGAGGTAATGTAAGCACACAGACAGCACAATGTTTCTCTGTCAAGCAGTATCATGAAGACCAAGGAGCTATCAAAATACAAATCCCATTTCCTGAAAAGTTGGGACACTTTCTTAAAATGCAATAAAAACTGAAATCTTTAATATGTTAATTCACTTGAACCTTCATTTAACAGATAAAAGGACAAAGAAAAGATTTTCAGTTCTTTCAATGACAAACTTAATTCTATTTCTGAAATATAAACAAATGTAGAAATTGATGCCTGCAACACAAGAAGAAGTTGGGACAAAGGCATATATACCACTGAGTCACATCACGTTTTATTTTAATTATACTTTTTAATAATTTGGGAATTGAAGATATTAATTGTTGCAGATTTGCCCATTTTTGCTGTTTACAAGACTTGAGCTGCTCAAAAATCCATAGTCACTGTTGTCTGATTCTCCTCTTCATAATGCATACATTTCAATAGAAGACAGATCTGGACTGCAGGCAGGCCGGTCAAGCCACACTATTGTAACTCGTGCCTGGCATTCTCCTGTTGAAATAGACTGTCCATCCAAAATACAAATATAAGCCTCTGGATCAGTGGTACTTTCACATATATATCACCCATGCCGTGAGCACTGATGCACTCACATGCCATTATAGATTGCCACCTTATCGTGGTGGAGGGGTTTGAGTGCCAAAATGATCCGAGGAGCTATGCTGCCGGGGGGTTTTATCCCCCTGTCTGGGTCTCCCAAGGCGGTCCAAGGTGACTGGCCCAACTAAGAGCAGTTCAGAACCCCCAATGAAAGATCATAAAAAAGGACCCGTAACGCCGCCCAGTACAGCGCAGCCGGGGCCTTACCCTGGAACCAGGCCTGGGGTCGGGGCTCGGAAGCGAGCGGCTGGTGGCCGGGCCTTTGCCCATGGGGCCCGGCTGGGCTCAGCCCGAAGAGGCAACGTGGGCCATTCTTCCTGCGGACCCACCACCCGCAGGGGAATCCATTGGGGTCGGGTGCTATGTGGATTGAGTAGCGGTCGAAGGCAAGGTCCTCGGCGGCCCGATCCCCGGACACAGCAGCTAGCTGTTGGAACGTCACTGGGGGGGAAGGAGCCTCAGCTTGTGCAGGAGGTTGAGAGGTACCGGCTAGAGATAGTCGGGCTCACCTCCACGCACAGTTTGGGCTCTGGAACCCAACTTCTGGAGAAGGCCTGGATTCTCCACTACTCTGGAGTTGCCCATGGCGAGAGACAGCGGGCTGGAGTGAGCTTGCTTATAGCTCCCCAGCTCAGCCGGCACGTGGTGAACGAGAGGATCGCCTCTCTCCGCCTTTGGGTAGGAGGGAGGGCTCTGACTGTTGTTTGCGCCTACAGGCCAAATGGCAGTTTAGAGTATCTGACCTTTCTGGGGTCCTTGGGAGGGGTACTGGAAAGTGCCCCAACTGGGGACTCCCTTGTTCTACTGGGGGACTTCAACGCCCATGTAGGCAATGACAGTGACACCTGGAGGGGGGGGTGATTGGGAGGAACGGCCTCCCCGATCTGAATCCGAGTGGTGTTTTGTTATTGGACTTCTGTACTAGTTACGGATTGTCCATAACGAACAC
>JAOVYV010161533.1:0-10484 GCA_025674545.1 Hassar affinis
CCAATTTAGCCATGAAACCTCCCACACTAAAATGACAGGTGTTTCAGTTTCATTGTCTAACCCCTGTATATATGTGCTGTCACTGCTAAAATTTAAAACAAAAAAAAAGTAAGAATCAAACAAATAAACAAACATATCATTGCTGCCTCACGGCTCCAGTGTCCCTAGTTTGATCCTGACCCCGGGTTACTGTCTGTACGGAGCATCATATTTTATCTGTATGGTTTTCCTTCAGGTTCTCGGAGCTCATCCAACCTTGAAAAAACATACCTGTAGGTGGTTTAGATAAACGAAATTGCCCCTAGATGACAATAAGTGTATATGAATGGTGCCGTGTAACATTATGGTGTCCTATCCAGAGTGTATGAAAAGTTATAACTGAGAGATTCATAAAAAAAACAACAGAAAACTGACAGTTCAAAGCAAAGCATCTTTTTGCTTGTGGTGTCAGACCTTTATTTTTATTGTTGTTTACTTATCATTGTTATCATTATCCCTATACTCATATTACCGCTATAACTGTGACATTCATACAATCTTTCATTTTCAGTACATTAAGTTGAACAGTAGACAGAACAATTAGCATCAGAATTAAAAGTCGAAATGATGGCTTTTAGGCTTGAATTCAAACAACTTTCTAATTTCAGACTCCTCCATATCTACCATCTAACTAACAAGGATCACACCTTAGCATTTGACCTTTTACAAGTTCTGTCAGCCGAACAATAAATGAGGCACAAATGAGCACTGGCTGCTAACACTGATGACCTTCAGGAAGATACAGGTTCCCAGCATTCATGGGGTTTTCAATGCAAATTTCCTTAGAATAGAATAATGTAATACCTAATCAGGCTTATACTATGACTGGAAAAATACATGTTGTGGTGTTAAGTACTTCAGCTGATCTCAAAAGCCAGAACTTCAAAGATATTGAAAGGAAGCCAATTTGTGTTGAAAGCCTTCTCAGGAACTACCCCACAAGCTCTGATGTTTCTAATAAGTAGGTACTTGGGTATGTATTTGTGGGAATTCTAATTACCCAGAATTGACCAGGTGTGTGCACAGCACAGCTGATACACAGCTTATTTGCATTTGGTGACACTCACAAATCTTCAAAAAGGCAACTGAAATGACAAGTAAACAACAAAAATGTCTCACAGACTCATGTCTATGGCACTTAAAACATATAAACATAGCACAAAAAGTAAGGAAATGTGTGTTTGATAGATTATTTCTTTGTTGTAACAATGCTTCTTGGCAATAAATCTTATACTGTTGGAAATAGTGCCACATTTGTAAGGAACATGCATTTATAGGATGAGCAGTGTGGTTTGAGAATGTGGGTTGCACCCATGAAAAATGTGCCAGATCTTCTCTGCCATTGCCAAACAGCTTATTTTACACTGTTGCTATTGTTTTGAGCTTCTGGCACCCCCAGGTGCAGCCATTCAGGTGCCTGAATGCCAAACTGCTCTTCACTGTCAGGCCCATTTGCGCTGGTGTCTGCAACACGTGCACTGGAACCTGAAAATGTGGAGGAACGTTATGTTCAGTGAGTCCAGATTCTGCCTATGGCAGTTGGATCGTAAGGTCAAAGTGTGGAGAAGATGTGGAGAACACTTTGCTGATTGCTGCAACATCTTTTGGTGGAGGCAGTGTGATGGTGTGGGGCAGCATCTCCCTCTCTGGAAAATCATCATCATTGGAGAGAGATATCGAGATGAAATTCTGCCAGTGGCAATCCCATATCTCCACAGTCTGGGACTCTCTATAACTCTATCCTCCAAGATGACAACGCTCGCCTCCACAGAGCGGGGTTTATCAGAGACTACCTCCAGAATTTGGGAGTGGAGAGGATGGAATGGCCTGCCAGCAGTCTTGACCTCAACCCCAATGAACACTTGTGGGATCAGCTTAGTCATGCTGTTCGTGCTAGTGTGACAAACACAACCATGTTGGCTGACTTGCAAGAAATGCTGGTTGAAGAATGGGATGCCATCCCACAATAGTGTGTGATCATGCTGGTGTCCAGCATGACGAGGAGGTGCCAGACTGTTGTGGCTGTGTATGGTTCTTCCACAGGCTACTGAGGCTCCTGTTTGTTAAACAAACAAATTGTTAAATTGCCAGTATGTCTTCTATCATCCAGTTCATCAAACACCAAATGAGTCAATAGCAGAATAAGCTGTTTGGCAATGGCAGAAAAGAAAAGGCAAATGTTTCATTGGCGCAACACATAAAATAAAAACAGTTCATCATGGTGATCAGAAAAGGAAGTCTGATGATGGCACAATAGTGATTAGACTGCACATTGCAGCTTGAGATCTACCAGATCTGTCTGGGATCATATCGATTACTTTGTGCTGGCTTAAAAGTTAGGCACCACCTGATTCAGTTCTTCTTTTATACAGCACCAGTCTTAATTGAATGAACAGTCTTATTTCTGTTAATGTATGGATTTATGTTTGCTTGTGTTCTTAATTTTTAATGTAATAGTTAATGCCTTTAATATGAAACAAATTAGATTGAGAAAAGTTCCATTAAGATTGTGTGTAATTAAAACCTATTTAAACTTGAGGGTGTAATTTGTACATAAAAGTGCTGTAAAGTTGCGAGTTACAGGAATTGAAGCCAATCAATCGAGGTTTGTGATAGTTAGTCTGCTTAATATGTAAATTTACACACATTCAGGAGCACAAGAATGAAAGCCTTTTCAAAATGATGGGATGTTCATGAAAACTAAATTTTATGTGTAAATGAAGGATATACCCATATATTCATTCATATCCAGCTTAATAACTAAGGCTGGTGAGAATCTTATGCTCATGGTGGATTCAAATCTAAAAAAATAATCATTTTGTAATACGGTCATTAAGAAGGCCTTTACTGGCCATGCAACATCACCTGAATTCTCATTAAACAATAAAAAGTTCAACATGTGATGACTCTAATGGAGCTGAAACTCAAAAATTGTTGACCAAGCACCATATTTGCATTTCAGACATGCCATAGTGTGGCTAACATGAAAACGTGCCAGGGTTTGACAGGCACTGTGGGCTGTAATTAGACTCACCTATTATAGAATCCAATAATTATTCAGGACAGAATTGAAGGTCAGGTTACATACATGTATATGTATATACAGTATTTGTTTACGTATATGTCCAAGAATTGGACATATACGGAAGAATCTTTCTGTGCATTCATGATCGCCAACACTGACCTTTAGGACCCAGAGGAAAAAAAAGCATAGCATAAAAAATAAAACAAAAGAGGCATGCAAGATGTTGCCTTTGTGGAAAGTTCAGGACTTTAGAGCAATATACAGAACTGCGCTTCTCAGAGACTCCGCTAACGACAAGTTGATGTTCTTCTTTCCTTTCACATCCATTAAAAGGTCAATCGCGTCATCTGAGGTTCTGAGTTTCACAAGCACTGCAGATGCTCCCAACTGTCATTCGTACATCACTAGAAAAGGTCACTTACCAAAAAATAAATCTAAAATCTAATATTAACCCAGCTAACACAATAAGTGTAGGACATGTTAACTTTTCTAACACGAAAAAAGCATAATGTAATATATCGCAGGCAAATGTCTACTAACAATTAAAGGCTACAGCCATGTTTAGCAGCCATGACAGCCAATAAACTTGATAATCCCACAGCTTGCACAGTTTCCTGTTAGAAACAAGTAATATAAATCTGTACTCTCTCTGGGGTTGTATTTATGTAATAGAAAATGTCTGTCTGAGTGACATTGGATAGATGGTAACTGATTGGACGTTCAGAGGTGTGCTAAAGTGCCCAGGAAATACCTTTACATTTGATATGCTGATTGTATTTCCTTTTGAAACAGGAAGTCATGGGAAAGTGTGTCAGAGTCTTGACTCATTCCCACCAAAAGCATTTGATAGTCACGACATTTCTGGCATTTCAGAACTTTCAGTTGTGTAAGGTTCACACTAACAATTTACTCACTGTAACTTTGAGGTATTTGGGTATCTAGAGCAGAAACTTCTAATCACTGCACCTTGGATTAGATTGCACCTACTGGGCTGACAGTAGGGGTGGAAAATACAAGAATAGCAGTAATCTGTTACCATTCCTACGTTATTTTGACATATTAATACTTTATGTGAGTATTCAAAGTGAATTCTTACTTATTCTGAATTCTGAAGTTCACTCAGTAAATTGACTCTTACTTATCTGATTTCAGAAAACCCTTTGCATTTTATGCCTAACATTTTTATTCAGACCTTGTACTCATTTTCTCTTATCCACCCAGTGACTGTATCCTATCTATCAAGCAAATGGACTCATTTTAGCATCTGTCCTTTTCAGTTTAGCATCCAAATAAATTATGAATGAATTAATGAATGAAAGTTACATTTATATAGTGCCTTTTTCAAACCCAAGGATGCTTTACAGTCAACATACAACTTTAACACCAATCACACACTGGTGAGAAGCGGCAGCCAATCGTGCACAGCGTACTCTCAACCGGAGACCACAGCCCCCTGGGGGACTGAATGGGGTGCAGGGAAGGGAGAGCGTCCAACACCCAGGACAGAGCACCATCCACCACTGGGAAGCAGACACACAGCCATTCACACACTCACACCAGGATTGTAGGGCAATTTTTTGTACATCCAATTCACTTAACTTGCATGTTTTTGGAGTGTGGGAGGTACCCGGAGTAATCCCACACGGACACGGGCAGTCATGGTCTTGTGGTTAGGGTGTCTGCCCCGTGATCGGAAGGTCCCGGGTTCGATTGACTGGTTTGTGACTGACAGGACTTGGCTGAAGTGCCCTTGAGCAACCTAACCCTCATTGGCTCCCCGGGCCCTCCACATGCAGACTCCACACAGAAAGGACCCAGACCGCTCCACCTGGGGATCAAACCCTGGACCTTCTTGATGTGAGGCGACAGTGCTACCCACTGAGCCACCGTGCTGCCAAAATGTGAAATTTTTTTTTTAATCATACCAATTTTATAATTTTATAATTATCTCTGTAGCCATCTGTGTGCATCTAAAGAGCTAGAAACTAGGTTTCTGTGTTGGTGTTGAGGATTAGCAGCTCTGGTCCCGCCTCAGTAAAATGTCTTAGTAGATATTTGTTGAAAAAATAATGATTGGAAATATACAGTCTTTTTGTACAGACTCAATAATGCAGAAATCAAAAATAACATAAGTTGTACTTAAAAACAATAGGGTGCCTAAGAGTTTTGCACAGTACTGCAAGTCAGATCCATTAGCAAAACTACACAAGATCAGCAATATCACTGAACAGTTTCGGATAAGCAACAATGTTTGCTTTTCACATGAACACATGACATTAATGTAATTACTTCAATTTGATCATAAACAGTTACTTTTTATGACAACACTTGAGTAGCAACTGTTTCACTTTCAGTTTTGGCTGAATACCTCTGTTTTTAACAAAGAGTTAGAAACATCATTTATATTTCTTCTAAAAGTATAATTTCTTTTTTCATCCCTGGTTGTACATCATCATCCTTCTCCCTAGTGGAACAGCGAATGCAACTATTTGACACAAGGCGGAAAAATAAGACCTTGAAATGACACTACTTAATTTTGGTACTATATTTTCCAGGATAGCTAGCAGGGTCTACAGGGTGTAGACACAAAGGCACTGATTTAAGCGCCTTATATTTAAGAAAAAATATGAACATTTTCCCTAGACAAACCTGGTGCCTTTAATCCTACTTTATTCCTCATTTATGAGTTAAAAAGAACCTCTGGTGCTACCTTCTACCAAGTTTAGCTTTAATTCAGGTCGTAATTTATGAGACTGTCATCCGTTATGTCGGCTGAGTGTGTCTTACTTTATTGAGAGCTTATCAGCTGCTGTTTTTCTCAGTTGGGACGATGCCTTATGGCATCTGTTCCCACTGAAACCACTGAGGAAACATTGTGTGAGATAACCAGTAATGGCTAGTGCATATCTGTAGATTTCAGACAGCTTCCACACACTATACATATGCCTCTTTAGAAAATGTCCACTCTGCGAGCACAACCATTTATTATACTTGCGCACACATGCACACACACACACACAAACAGAAAATTCAGTGAATTTATTCAGCCTAATCAACATCTCTAGTGTATGTGCAATTACCAATAACGTTTCCTGTACTGTGAAAATAAACGGCTAAACTCAGCTATTGTAAAAAAAAGACGTCCAACCAACCATCCATAACAATAAAACTTCTGACATTATCTCATTGCAATAGCGCCTGTCAATGGGTGGGATATCTTAGGCAGCAAGTAACAGTCAGTACATGAAGTTGATGTGTTGGAAGCAGGACAAATGGGCAAGCGTAAGGATCTGCATGACTTTGACATGGGCCAAAATGAGGTGGCTAGACGACTGGGTCAGAGCATCTCCAAAGCTGCAGGTCTTCCTAGTTTGCAGTGTTCCCAGTACGCAGTTGTTAGTACTTACCAAAAGTGGTCCAAGGAAAGACAACTGGTGAACCAGTGATTAGCTACTGCACCACAGATTGCTGAAAAAGTTAATGCTGGCTACATAGAAAGGTGTTAGGACACACAGCATATCAAAGCTTGCTGTGTATGGGTTGGTATAGCTGCAGACTGGTCAGAGTGCTCATACTGACTCCTATATAAAACCAAAAGCATCAGAACTGGACCATGTAGCCATGACTCATCTTTTACACCATCTGGACAGCTGTGTGTGTGTGTTACTTACCTGGGGAAAATATGGCACCAGGATGCACTATTGGAACAAGGCAAGCTGGCAGAAGCAGTGTGATGCTCTTGGTTGTGCGATGTTCTGCTGGGAAACTTTGAGTCCTGGAATTCATGTGGATTTTGATGATTACTTTGTCAACAGTATTCCCTAATGTCAATGGTTTCTTTCAGCAGGATGATGCACCCTGCTACACTGCAAAAATCTTTCAGGAATGGTTTGAAGAACATTGAAAAAGGGTTCAAGGTCTTATCTTGGCCTCCAAATACCCCAGATCTCAGGCCAATTGCGCATTAGTGGGGTGTGCTGGACCAACAAGTCAGATCCATGGAAGCCACAGCTCACAACTTACAGGACTGAAAGGATCTGCTGCTAATAACTTGATACCAGATACAACAACACACCTTCAGAGGTCTTTTGGAGTCCATGTCAGAGATATTTTGGTGGCACAAAGGTGGCACACAATTTTAGGCAGGTGTTTTCTGGAGCTAAAGTCTTACTTAAAAATTAAACAGTAAAAATAATTCTGTTTTTTTATTTCTTTATGGCTGTGTGTTTGTGTAGAAATTCTTAGATTTTCTGCAGTTTGTTCTGAAGGTAAAATAAATAAATAAATAAATACAACTATAATAATGTTTTCATTTATTCCACATTACTTTTGTAATTTCCCAACCTTATAATTGGGTTAAATAACTTAAAATTGGATATAAAGGCAAAAGCCCTCCAAAGTCTGAAAGATGTAGAACATATGCAAATCAGAAAAAAGGCACAATACACAAACTCTGTACTTTTCTAGCTGATCAAACTAAGGCTTATTTCCAGAGTGACACTTCCACTGAGGAAAACAGATGCTGAACCAAATGCTAATTCTGGTTTATCTGATACAGTACAGCTGAGGTTATGACACTGGGAATTAAGCCATGTGATACTACTTGTAGCCTGATTTGCACAATAAACAAGAGTCAGTCACAGTATCAGAGGACGGGCATATACTGCCATCAATCAAGAAGCACATTCCCACATGCTGAATGTAAATTCATTAGGAGATCTAACTGGGAGAGCAGCTGAGTAGTAAGACTTTTTATTCCCTCTGCTTGCCTATTTTCCTCCAGCCTGTTTTCCATTCCTGTGTAGTTAATCTAGGTTTAAAAAGGGGAGTTTTTTTTCTTGGCAGTGTTGAGCAGAGGAAGTGAGATACATCTGAAGATATTCTCTTAGAAAAGCTTAGGGTGGCTTCAAAAGTTTCCTAATGCCAAGGAATTTCTAAGGAATTGGTCATTTATTGAAGATCTTGCAATTTCTATACTGAATCAAGAAAACCTTCTTTGCTCTAATTACAAATCCTATTTCCAGAAAAGTTGGGACACTTTCTTAAAATGCAATAAAAAATGAAATGTGCAATATGTTCATTCACTGTATTTAACAGACAAAAGAATTATATTCTATTCATTGTATTTATTAAATATAAACAAATTTAGAAATCAATGCCGGCAACAAAAAAGTCAGGGTTTTTGGGGTTGGGACAGAGGCATGTTTACCACTGGGTCACATTTTGTTTTAATTATACTTTTTAATCATTCATTCATTTTCTTGACCGCTTATTCCTTTTCAGGGTCACGGGAGAGCCGGTGCCTAGCCGGCAGCACAGGGTGCAAGGCAGGAACAACCCTAGACAGGGCGCCAATCCATTGTAGGGCACACACACACACACACACACACACACTCGCGCCACTTTTGAGACACCGATCAACCTAAAGTGCATGTCTTTGGACTGTGGGAGGAAACCGGAGTAAAAGTAGAAAACCTGATATTAGCACCTCCTGGGTAAAAATCAAGTTGCCCAGTCTGTGCCAAATTCACCACAGAAATCCATCTCCCAGAATCCCTCACTGGCTACAACCAGAGAAACTGAGAACTCAATCTCCCATCTGCCATGGTCAAGTTCGCCAAGCTTCAAATTAGCTACATCTGGGACTCATTAACAACCACACACTCACGCACACTATATTTATTAAACCTGTTGTTTTGTTCAGTGCGAAGTTTTGCTCAGCGTCGCGTATCTGTCGGTTCCAAAGCGTTTGTGTTCCCTGCTCTCTGCCTCTGACTTCAGCGTTGTGACTCTCACTTGCCTGCCTGCTTGCTTCTTTCGACCTTGATCTTTGCCTTTTTCTGGTTTTGATGTTCTGGTTTTGATCTGGGATTCTATTGGTTTGGACTTTGTATTTCGTATTTGTCCTCTGTGAAGAAGCAATCGTCCGGCCTCCGCCTGTTCCTCGCTCGCGGGTTGCCTTACGTTCTGGATCTGTTTTTTATAACAAACCGAATTGCATTTGCGTCCTGAGCGTTACACGGAAAGGAACCGGGGCAGGTGCGTAATACTTAAAGACAATCTGAAACTGTGAACACGGTCAACATGTAAAAATAGAGGACGTTTTACCGGACATGAGTTAACGTGTTAAACACTCTCCAACAGAAACTGAGCTCCATTATTCAATCTAGTGTCCTTCAAACCAACAGAGATGTCGCTGCATTTATTTAGTCTCTTCAGGTGCTGTGTGTTTTTACTTCGTCTCTTTACTTCATTATTAATTGGATTAGAATAACAGGAAGCTCTGGAGCTGAAGAGGTTGTGAAATGATGGTCGTTAATTATGTCTCGGAGATCTCTTCTTTGTGGGCTGTTAAACGCTGAACTGCAATCCATCTCTGCAAATCCATATTTGAGTTACAGCCGCTAGAGTCGTAGAGAGAGAGAGAGAGAGAGAGAGAGAGAGAGAGAATATGAGAGAGAGAGAATATGAGAGAATGTTAATAATACATAGCAGAACTTGCATCATTAATCTCATTTAAAACACCACTTCCTAAATTACAGCTCTACATGTTACACATTCAGCTAACAGATCCACGTTGAAAAAGGCACATTATAATCCCGGATCCTGATTGGTCAGAAGGTATTGATTTATTTTATTTATTTATTTTTTTTTACAGCAGCTCTGACAGTAGTGCAGGTGCAAATCCCAGGTTTATATTAATGAGCTCACGCAAATAGCTCATCGTTTCTATAGTAACGGCTCCTTCATGGGGACTTGTATGAAACCTTGAAACTTCAATACTAAACTGACAGAATAATAAAAAATGAGTAATGATTAGAGAAGGAATCCTCGGTGTCTGTGTGTGGGGAATGTGTTTTTTTTTTTTTTCAGGACATGCTGTTAAAGGGACAAACTGAATACCAAACCCCGGACTATTTTTGGATGTTTTTTGCTCTTATTTGTTTGGAATTGTGGTATTGTAATTACTGTGAAGTGCTGTTAAGCAAGAGCTTGTTCTCCTGACAGCTGTGAGGCAGCAATCAGTTATAATAATAATAATAATAATAATAATAATAATAATAATAATAATGTCAAGAGTAATGGAAAAGAATAAGTAATAATGTTCCTGATTGTTAAGGCTAATAACTTTACTCTGATTTATCTTGTTTATTTCTTTGCTAAATTAAAAAAAAACTTTGTTTAAGTTTTTCTTGTTTATTTATATATACATATATATATACAGGGGTTAGACAATGAAACTGAACCACCTGTCATTTTAGTGTGGGAGGTTTCATGGCTAAAATGGACCAGCCTGGTGGCTAAATCTTCATTCATTGCACATTGCACCAGTAAGAGCATGAAGAGTGTGAAGGTTCAATTAGCAGGGTAAGAGCACAGGTTTGCTCAAAATATTGCAATGCATATTGCACAACATTAT
>JAOVYV010161564.1:0-10478 GCA_025674545.1 Hassar affinis
GCTGGGCACCGGCTCCCCCGTGACCCCGTAACTGGGAATAAGCGGTACAGAAAATGACTGACTGACTGACTGACTTTGTGGCACATGCCTCAGAACACCAGACGTGATTCTCCTGAATTGGTTGTTAGACAGACACAACACCTACCCACCCCCACCACACACACACACATGCACACAGTCACACATCACTACCAACCCAGTCACCTCTGCTGTGTTCTGTTCTTGTTTTGACCCTCTTGAAGAAATCTAGCTCTCTCGTTCAGCAGGCAAAACCTCTGTCATCTCCCTTTGTGTTCCGTGCTACAGTAATCAAAATACTCATTTGTTCATAATGAAATCAGGTATGTGTTAGCAGCCCCTGCACAGCAAAAGGGCATTAATAAATAATGTATATCAGGTGGATGGATGCATTACAGTGGTTCATGTGGTATTGTAAAAGCAATGGATTTTTTATGTAGTGTTTTCATTGTTGTCTCCCACCCTAGTCATATATAATGCTGTTGGTGTTTCTGGATTATACGACTATGATGTTCCTAATAAAGTGGACGGTAAGGGAATGCAATATTAATGTCAGTTATTCATCGTTTGACAGCTTTGATGGATTCTCTTTTGTGCATGGTAGACGACCGAATTTTTAAATTATGTCCTTATGACCTTACATACGACTACATGATTAATCCTATCGGCACTAAATGAAAAATCTTAGGCCTTAAGTACAAAATAAGATTAATTTAAATAAGGTATACCATGAATATTTTTTAGCTGATCCAAAATAATTCTATATAATAGGATTTTGTTTGTGTTATAGGAAGCATTGAGATGTGAATCTCAGCATGTGTTGGTATGTGCATGTGGCATTGGGAGGACGTACAAGAGGGGGCTGTTATGTGAAAAACTTCACTTTGTGAATTCAGTTATTGTATTGGCTATGTCTTGTTCTTCTCTGGATTTGTGTAGTTTAGGAATACTTGGGTTTTAGGACTTGTTTTTACTTGTAATGTTTATTAGGTAGTATACAGCTAAATTCTAGCAGTATCATTGCTCAAAGTAGCTTGAATTCAGGTCTACCAGCCTTAGCTTTGGATATTCCAAGTTAAAGACTAAGCACTCTTGTAAGTCACTCTAGATAAGAGCGTCTGCTAAATGCCATAAATGTAAATGTAAATAAGTATGAAAATGTAAATAAGTATGTAAGGATGGCAACTAAAAATAAAATGTTACACAAAAATGTTCATAATATATGTTCAAACATAATGAAGGTTGCTGAGTTTTGCATGCAAAAAAGAAGTAAGTGTGACAGTGAAAGTCTCCAGAAGAGCTGTGGCAGATTGTCCAAGACGCTCAGTAAAACATAAAAGCAAATGTCAAAAAAAGCACATTGTACCTGGGAACACTGTTTAATAAAAAGGCACACCAACTATTGACTTCCTTTAGTTTATTACTGTTTACTGCACTTTATAGTGTAGAAATATCTCCATTATTTTCAAAGGCGTCTTTGCCTTACAATAAGTGTTTGCATGTGCCTAAGACTTCTACATCATACTGTACGGTAATTAGCTGGTAAGTTTTACTGAGCATCTTGGAGAATCTGCCACAGCTCTTCTGGAGACTTTGACTGTCGCACTTACTTCCTTTTTGCATGCAAAACCCAGAACCCATTTATTATGTATTGTTTTTTTCACTTCTAAAAAGTGGTCTGTTATGTAATGTGTTGCTTTTGTTACTGACATACAAACATTATTGTGTAACATTTAGTTTTTGTTGGAAAAGTAATGTTTGGAAATATTAACTCTTTTTGTACTGACTCAATAATTCAGAACTTGTACAACAAAAGTTGTACCTAAAAACAATACTGTTTTTAAACAGTACTGTACATGGGTACATATAATCTCCTCTTTTTCTACCATAATCATTTAAGCTTCTTTGTCAAAAACAAATTCTACTACTCCCAGAACAGAAAAGGGTTTGCTCTATGGTAGGGAGAATCCTGATGATACAAAAGACATCCATGGCCAGGAACCAAGGCAGTACTGTGCCCTCTGTGTGGGAGTGATAGCATTAGTCTTTCCCCTATCAGTCATAGAGACACTATCCAACTGCAGGTGTGTGGGCTCATGAATGTAAAAGGGTCTATATAAGAGGACAGTGCTTTTCTCTAAGTGTATTATGCCTTCCTATGATGCAGCACAGATATTCTTACATGTGTCAGAGGAAGCAAATGCTATCCTTTACCTTTCCCAGTTGCTGGCTGTTATGTGATAAAGGAGAGCTAGCTGATAGGTGGGAATTTGGCATCTGAAGAAATTGGGGAGAAACAGAGGACAGAGATTCTGAGACACAATCTATATGATGCCTTAATGGACAGACCTATGTATGTCTACTAGAAGACAGTTATATGGATTTTCACTGATGACAGGAGAACAAAAGAACTAAGTCAGAGGTCTGCCATTATTTGTGTACATGTTGGGAAATGGTGGAGCTTTTTGTGCAAAAACCCTACTAGTATTTAGTTCATAGAAGAGCAGGGAAAGAATGCTGCTTTCTTGACATTTTCATATGGGCAGTTTCTGTGCATGCTCTTCCTGCTTATATATAGGTTTCCTCCAGGTTCTATGCTTTGCTCCTACCTCCCAACAAGACACCAGTAGGTAGATTGGTTAAGCCAGGCTGTGTTTGATTCCGTGTAACAATGAGGCTGTGGATTTACCACAACCCTGACAGAGATAAAGCAGTTACCAAGATGAATGAATGAATAATGTTGAAACGCCACATCACTCTGCAAAGGTAGAGAGGATAACATTAATGGAAAAACTAAAATAAAATGTGTTAGTAAGGTATTGGGCTGGCACTATCCACCAGAACAGCTTCATTGTGTCTTAACATAGATGTAAGTATGTAAGTCTCAGGAATTGAAATGGAGTGATGAACACTGTTCCTCCTGAAGATTTGCAGTCAGTTGGCATTTTGATGATGGTGGTACTGAGTGTGGTCTAACACATGGCTCCAAAATGCCCTCACGCTGATGAATGTTGAGGCCCCAGCATTGAATTCCAATGTTTCTTGAGGCATTGTTGCTGGCTGACGGTGATCATGTTCACCCTGAGTCTTTTTACAGTCACACTGCTGTTCTGAGTTCGAGGTTTTGCCAGTAGTCACCATACACCCTTGAAATGCTCATATGTGAAAATCCAAACTTTGCTTCTACTTCCGAAATGCTATGACCCATCTCACGTGCTCCAACTATTAAACCGCATTTAAAATCCCCAAATCATGATAACTTGCCATTCTTGCAGAAGAAACAGCTCTTGCTTTATATACACACTGGCAGGTGCAATCATGAATAGGTGGTGTTGCTATGTATTTTGCATAGGTACATTTTTAAATATTTTTCTGGTACTTCAATGTATCTGTGTGTGTGTGTGCATGTGTGTGTGAATTTGTGTTAATTGTGCTGTGCTCTTCCCTGGATTGCTTATAATTATCTTCAATTCTCCAGAGTCCTCCATAGTTTAGTGCTTTCCCTGCTGTATCCCTCCCATTTTCACTCAGGAATAGCCTGTAAATAGTTTTTGCTGTACTATTATCTACACAGAAGCATCTTGTCACCCACTGTTTTCAGCATTATAATCTATAACTATTTTTATTATTTAATCGAAAATGATTTGAAGCAATCTCACAGATTCTATCTTACAATCTTAGACACAAGTGCATCAAGATAGTGGTGAATAACTCTTTATTCCTAAAAGTTGTTTTGCTTAGAGATATACTGTAAAGTCTTATGAAGCCTTTTCTGTTTCTTGATTTTCAAGCAATTCAGCTCATAGCAATGTATGCATTTAGAGAACAAAGATGGGAAATATGCTGAACCAAGGCCATTTGTTGCCATGCATTTAGCAACCACAAAGTTGAAAATATTGTAAAATACAGAACGTAAGTACAGAAAATAAGGAAGCACAGACTGAAGTTGTGGAAAACGTTGTATCATAAGTAAGGTCAGGTGTTTCTCTGCATCACAAGTCAAATGAAAACCTTAATGAAAACCTGTTTATTGTAAATAGGTCTCACATTCAATGCAAGCGTTTCAGCACAATGAGTGCCTGGATTCCTGTAGAAAAAAAAATTCAATTTGAGCCTAATTTATGTTGCACTTTAAAAGTGTTCATCTGACACTCTTATATATTGCTATGCTTTATTGTAACAATAGGTACTGTGCCTTTTTCTGTTTGACTACCGCTTTAACTTTAACCTAATAAAAAAACATACCACTATAAAACCTTTTCTAACAAGGAGGGCTTGAGAGCATGGTGAAAATCCATAGCAGAGGGGTTTAATGTACACTGTGTCTACAGTCCGAAAATGTACTGGGAGGACAGATGATTATGTTAAAACATTTGCAGAAAGCGCGCCTATAGTATCTAAATATGTCTTTAAAGTTGGCTATTTCCATGACATCGGTGAGCTTCACGAAAAAAGAGACAATAACAGTTAATGTTGTTTGTGTTAGCATAGGCAATGAGGAGGTCTGTTTTGAAACTGAGAGATTTTGTGGGTCATCATGGAATGGGTGGAGATTCAAGGTTGCCTGTAGGCAGTTGGCATGGAGTACAAGACTAGGCACTTACTGAACATGTTTTAACAAGCTGTTCAACATTGTTGTTTTCCACTAATTCTGTTTATGCCGGATACCAGGATGTCTAGAACCCATTGTAGAACCATTTCCGTCATGCTCTGGGGCAATCTGGTGGGTTCAGGTTCTGGAGACTTTCATGAATATGTCACAGGGCATTGGCTTCAGTGTTACTCAATCCAGGTCTATATGGAAAGGTCAAATGAATGACTGAAGTACTCTGGCCACCAAATGAGACATTTTGCTCATTTTACATATTCCAGGTTGCAGTGATTTGAGAGAATGAGGAATGGTCACTGTTCCCATACTGGGGCAGCTTTGACGGTGGGCGACTCTTGGTTTCTCACATTGAAATTTCTCTGAACCAATGATACCTTTCTAGAAAAGAACATAGGGATAAACAGCTTTTTGAACATTCTCAGATGTATCAACCTCCACTATAAGCAATAAAGGGTCAGTATGTTGAAGTATGGAAGTGGTGGTAAAGCCAGGTTTTGTGGAGTTGAAAGCATAGTTGACCTCTTCACACCACTTAAGGGTCTTTGATTTTCCTTTTAGAAGTGATGTTGCTACGGAGCTGGCAACTTTGATGAAGTTCCAATAGAAGTTTGCAAACAACTTTTTGTGATTTAGGAGAGGGACCATGAAATGATTACTTCTACTTTCAACTGGTCCACTTTTACTCCATATTTCTACAGAAAGTAGCAAAGTCTTGTTGTTGTAGATGATGAGGAAGCAGTTAAGGAATTCTCTCAGAATCTTATTCACAAAGGCATGGAAGGTAGAAGTAGCATTAACCATATGGCATCACCACATATTCATCGTGGGTGATCAAGACAGTTTGCTACTCACTGCTCTCTCAGATATGAATCAGGTTGTATGCATATATCCAGTGTAGTAAGAACTGTTTTATGGTGACAGGGACTAAAGAGAGTAGATAGTAGTTCAGTCCTCTGTAATTGCTATAATTGGCAAAGGCCGGCATGTCTTTTCTCCATGAAAAATAGAGCTAGATTCTTCTTCTCCATGAAGAAGACCCCAGCTGCAACAGGAGACATGGTTGGTAAGATGTGCATCTTTTTTGGCTTTACCCCCAACTTTTCCTAACTGTAGCCAATTCATACACAACAGGCATCTCTTTCCTATCCAAACAGTGTCCCTATCAAACGATGTGTTTCCTGTGAGACACATTTAGCCAGTTGTCTGATATCTTGCTCATGCAACACTAAATACCCTGGTGTACATGCATGTGCTCAGATGCCCATGATTGGCTAGTGTTGCTATGATTGATAGTCTTGGACTCCTGGCCACAGATGGCTGTGGAACCATGGGGATTCTAACTTGCGATTTCCAGAAGACATGGTGAATGCCTTTCTGTTGTGCCACTCCACTAGGGTGCTTTGTTCTTGTGGTCTTCATTTGAATGCTGGAAAGGACAGAGGGAAGGCATGGTGATTCAGATTTGGAGATGAATTGATGTTAATGAATGACATAATCTCTATGTACACTTCATACCCCTTCTCTTACCCACTGGGGTGCCTTCTACAGTCTTGTCTGGCAAAGAAGCTGTGAGATTTTTATTGGACAGTTTCATCTACTTTTCTAGGAAAGGCTGACTGTGCAAATGATCTTTGTACTTGCAAAAATAATAGCACAGTTCATCTACTCCATTTACCTGGAGAACTATCATATTTATCAAGTGGCACAAGGAGACAATTGCAGAAGTGGATCACATTGGGTTAGCAAAAAGAACAGCATTACTTGTGCGGGACCCAGATGACGAGGTGAAGGTGTTCAGTGGTTCAAACTCCTTGTGGTGTGGTAAGGATCTATGTGCAAGATGTTTCGTATACAAGATGTCCACAAGCCAAAAATCAGTAAAAAAAAGACAGTTTAGGGTCATACATAATATAAGCTTGACAAGAAATAATCCAATCCAAAAGTGCAAATCAAAAATTTAACTAGTTGCAAACTAGAACAAAGGGAGGCTAATGTCAGGAAAGCCAAGAAAGCAAGGCATGGTCATACACAGAAATCAGAATAATGGCTAGGTTGTTACTCAAAAGACTAGCAAATGGCAAGGCTTCACACCTAGTCTCATGAGTTCATGAGTCTTTTATATGGTACAAACAGAAAATGAGTGTTACTAAAGAGGAAGAATTCAAAATTCAGGAGAGACTGCGTTCTTTTTACGTTGTGGAAAATTGTCCACGATCAATGTGACAGCTTTAGAAATCCTGAGTGTAGGATTTTGTATCCACCCTTAAGGAACTGTAAATTAAACTACAGAGGTGCATTTCCTGAAGAAAATGCAAGTGTGGTTGCAGCGAAGCAATGATGTCTCTGTGTGTGTATTTTGGGGTGCCAATACTTTTGATCAAACACAGTATTGTGTGTGTGTGAGCATACAGTAGCTGGGAGTGTAAATACAGTTGATCAGACTGGTCATAGTGTGTATACAAACTGTTATTCAAGCAGTAGTACTGGTGACAAAAAATTTGAAACTGAAATGCAAAATCTATGTTAGTGGATGGGGAAAAAAGGGTGATAAAAACGAGTGTGGAGGGTAAATGAGTGCACGGATCCCTTATCCTTATACAAGCGCACCATTTCCAACCATGTCAGACATTTTAGAGTTGGGACGGTGTCGATATTTCGAAAATTGCGGCAGTTGAGATGCGGACAAAACTACACAGAATACCCCTGATGGATAACAATAGTGCCTACTGCAATCACACTAATGATTTTGTGAAGTAAAATATAAATTCAATTATTTTGTGATTTATTTTTATTTATTTACCTGTTTATGCTTATACTAAACATAAAAAACTATAAAAATATTGTTTGGCTAAAACATCAATTTTATAATTGTACTTAATTTTATAATTGTACATTTATTTTTCAAACTTGGACACATACATACATGCTAAAAACAATAAAGTCACATAGCCTACCCTGAAAGGTGCTTGGAGACTTTATAGTACCAACATTTCTGTAAATAATGCTCATGATGAGGAAGAGTAGATGAAACTTTGGTGTGAGCATCAGATGGTGGCTGTCCACAATGGACAAATCCTCCTTTAATACTATAAATAAAATCTTTGTGCACAGTAAATTCTATCTATTCTAATGTGCTGTTGTACAGCAGAACAGTTTATATTTTGAGTTGTATAACACTAACCCTATATGGACTGCCACCATCTTTAGATTGGCATGCAGTGATAGTTTAGAGCCTGTAAGGGGTTCCTGCAGGATACAGAGATAGAATTAGGGTCTTATTCAGAGACTGATAAGGCCAGAGTTTGACATGACAGTACAGCTGCTAGGTCATTGTCAGCCTGGAAGAACCTCTTGGATATGACTGTAGACTTAACAAACTTGCACCTCTGTCATAATGAACAGAAAAGATAACACTACTGGCTGTGTTATCGTGACACCCTAGCAGCATGATTATAATATATTTATAAAATCATTTATGCACTCCGTGTTTTTAGTAGTAGTCACACAATTCCCAAACAGTGCTCTGAGGACTTACAGGCATTTCTTTAAATAGTAAAAACTTTTTTTCTTTAAATAGTAAAAACCCTTAATATGACATTTCAACATTTTAGTGATAAAGACAGCAAGGACTGTTTTTACAACTGGATATAAATAATTAAAATCACGAGGAACACAACAACATCATGTCTGAAACTCAATTTTCACTGAGCAAGTGACTTGTAAGCAAAATGTTTGTAATTTTAGTTTATTATGGTGCAGCTGCTGGTTCCTTCATTATCTAGCCTCAGTGGTCATTGCTAAGATGGTTTAATTCTTTGGAAAATGACTGGGCTGTGAGAGGAAAACTGTTTCACCTTTGTCCACTTGACTGGTTCTCAACCTTTGTGTCTCTTGTGTGACTCACAATTCAATCTTTTTTTTTTTCAAAAATGTCAACCTTCTGTCATGAAGAAACAATAAAAGAAGAAAGAAATATAATTGTTGACAATAACAATTGCTTTTTTAGATCATATAGAGGAAAAAAAAACATGGACTCTGAGGAAAATATTATGCATCAGATTAAATCTGCTAATTAGTCTTCAGTTAAAATGGAGAGCTAATGCACAAAGCAGATTGACATGAATCATGGCTCCAACACAATAGATGTCATCTGAAACAAAAGAGAGGATTATAAAACTTCTTCAAGAAATTAAATCATCACGAAATGTTGCAAAAGATGTTGATTATTCCCAGTCAGCTGTGTCTAAAATCTGGACCAGGTACAAACAAAAAGGGAAGGTTGTAAAAGGGAAGCGTAATGGTAGACCAAGGAAGACGTCAAAGCATCAAGATAGAAAACTTAAAGCAATATGTCTTGAAAATGCACAAGAAAACAGATGAGAAACAAGTGAGTGGAAACTGGAGACAATGTCTGTGACCGAACTGTAAGAAATCATCTAAAAGAAATGGGATTTACATACAGAAGACCCAAATGAAAGCCATTATTAATACCTACAAAGACAAGAAAAGTTTACTGTGGGCTAAAGAAAAGCAGTCAGGGACTGGTGACTGGATGAAAGTGATCTTCAGTGATGAATTGCAAATCCGCATTTGGCAAGGTGATGATGCTGGAACTTTTGTTTGGTGCAAATTTATGAAGATGACTGCCTGAAGAAAACATAAATTTCCACAGTTAGTGATGATATGGGCCTGCATGTCAGGTAAACGCACGGGGGATGGCAGTCATTACAGTACATACATGCCAAAATCTACATTGAACGTTTAGACACTTTTCTTATTCCATCAATTGAAAGGATGTTTGTTGAAGATGACTTAATTTTTCAAGATGATAATGCATCTTATATACTATATGCCAAAGGACATGAACATTTTCCTTCAAGAAAGACATATAATGTCAATGGCATGGCCTGCAAATTGTCCAGCTCTCAATCCAGTTGAAAATGGAAATTGAAGAAAATGGCCAATGACAAGGCTCCAAACTAGTTTAGTCCATGTCTCAGAGAATTCAAGCTTTTATAAAAGCCAGAGGTTGTGCAACAAAGTACTAATGGTGCAGTGTTTTTCTCATGATTGTCATGTCCACGGCACTCGAAACACCCTGTGGGAGGACTACAAGCCAGAACTACAACTCCCACAGGACCTTGCAAATCGAGTGCACCTGCTGGCGGCCATCATGATTAGCTGGTTAAGCAGCGAAGAGTGTAAAAAAGGCTCATCCAGCACTTCTCAGCATGGCTTAATGCTCATCTACTGTCTTCACGGCAGTCATCTCAATGAAGTTCAGTGCTTATTCTCATTCAAGCTAAGTATTTTGTCACTTTAGTCACTCATGTAAATAATTATGTTGTTCACTCCTTGCCTGCAATCTCAGGCCCCATTTGTTTGTATTTTCTCCCAAGTTTTCCAAGCCAGAGCATGGTGTTTCCCTGCCCTTGTTCCTGTTACCTCGTTTGGACCACTTCGTGTTTTTGAACTGATTCTTGGTTTTGTTTTTGCCCGTTTTATACCACGCTCTGTGTCTCTGTTTTGAACTGAACTGTGTTTTTTATGAACTTCACTTCCTGTTTAACGTCCTGCGTGACAGTGAATATCATTATATCTGCTCTTGACTGCAACCTGTGTGGGATCATTACAATGATTCCATAAAATGTACCTTAGAATTCCATATTTTTTTCCTGTACGTGATCTAAAAAATAGCGATTGTGACTGACAATAACAATTACAACAATTATGTTTCTTTCTTTTTTATTGTTTCTTCATGCCAGAAGGTTGTCAGTTTGAAAAAAGATTTTGTGACATGTCTCTGTATGTATGTATATATATATATATATATATGTATGTGTGTGTATAT
>JAOVYV010161580.1:0-10476 GCA_025674545.1 Hassar affinis
CCATCATCTTGCTCATCCTTCAGCATAAAAAATGGCCTCCCGCCTTCATTTACTGCTCTTTCTCATCCACTTCCTCTCCCCTTCCCCATCCTCCTCCCCCATTCTGCACAAAGCAAGTACAAGGTGTGCTTATTTTGAACAATGTGATGTTTAGCTGTGCAAGCAAAGTGCTTCATTTGAGTTTTTGCAGTAGGATCTATTAGCTGGGGCATTTGCAGAATTCAAACAATGTGAACGCTGTGAATATCTTGATTTATTAAAACACTTTCAGGTTAAAATAGGATACTTGATTCAAGATTCAAGGGCGGCATGTGCACATGCTGCGGCTTCTCTCTTCCCTGACAAAACTGTTTTTGTGTCTTTTGTCCTTTGATTTGCAGTGTTTTTGCACGCTTTTGTCTTGTCTACATGTCTTTAAGTGTACATACAACTATGAGTTCCTGCTCAACGTCAGAAGAACCACATTTTAGAGCTACACTCCAGACTCAGAGAAGAGCTACGAGTATGTGGTCTGCTCAGGAAACCGGCACCATTATCTACATTTATGGCATTTGGCAGACACCCTTATCCAGAGAGACTTACATTTGTCTCATTTATACAACTGAGCAGTTGAGGGTTAAGTCCAACAGGGGCAGCTTGGTGGTGGTGGTGGGGCTTGAACCCCCAACCTTCTATTCAGTATGCTCATGCTCAACGCTCCCTGGGCTTGACAATCTACCTGCTCGTGTGCTGAGGGTCTGTGTGGGAGAACTCGCAGTTGTCTTCAAAGACATCTTTAACATCTCACTGAGTCAGGCCGTTGTCCCCACATTTCAAAGCCACCACCATCATCCCTGCCCCGAAGAAGGCGTCACCCTCCTGTCTCAATGACTACCGTCCGGTGGCACTCACCCCCATCCTTACAAAGTGCATTGAACGGCTCGTCATGCAACACATCAAGTCTATCCTTCCCCCTCCTTGGACCCCTTCCAATTTGCTTATTGGTCTAATCATCAAAATGGTGAAACTATTTTACTGACCATGTGGACACAAAAACTCCATTCTTATATTTTCGAAACAGTATTCTATCTCACTGAACTGATGGATGAAGCCATTTTTCTCTTTCAGTGTAACACAATGGAGCAGTTAATACAGAATCAGTGTTTAGATAGCTAGGTTTTAAATAGTGCTCTCAAATTAAACGCGTTAAAGGATGAACCACGAGTAAAAATTTATTAACACCAATAAAAATTTTAACGCAGATTAAAAATGAGTAAACTACGCAAACCAGCAGTACCATCAGTGAACACAAAAATTCCGAAATTGCCCGTTACGTTACTCGTTTTCGGCTGCATTACGATATGAAGGGTTGCTAAGCTGTATCCCTGCTCCCTATGCACTGCACAGGGTACAGAATCCCGTACATCACATAATATAAGACTGAAAGGAACAAAAAAAAAAAAAAGAGATCGCTAGGAACTCAGAGAGCAAGATTGGCCGTGCTCTCAGGGTGGGAGGAGCAGCATACGCTCTCCCCCATGTCAATCAGAGCGACACTGTCCAATCACGGGCGTCTGTGAGATCATGCATACAAACGGTGGGCGGGAGCGCTTTCCTCCGAGTGCGTTACACCGCTCCCGAAAGTTGCATGAGCAGCAGTTCGAAAAGATGCTGCGGCTTGCGTCACGTGTTTCAGAGGAAGCACGTGATGGCGTCGCCTTCCCTGACTGGCAGTTCATCGTGTGACATGGGGGGAAGGACTGATGGGTGGGAATTGGAGAGGACTAATTTAGGGAGAAATTTGGGAAAAAAAAAAAAAGAAAAAAAAAAAAAAAAGAAAAAGAAAAAGACATCAATCATCTTTAATATTTCACTTTTATCAAATAAAGTCAAGTGAACAATGAGGCAACATTCAACAGTCGTTTCTCTTAAAATAGACCAGTGATAAACGGCAACATTTCCAATGGCCCTACGAAGAGTCCTAAATGTGCTGCTTTAATAAACTCAAAAAGAAGTTTTAAAGCCTTAAATCTTTAAATAATTTTGTATAAATGTTTTGTACAATAAGATATTGTTTGCCAGACAGCTGAGCTCCACCTACTGTTCTGAAAGACTATGAAAGCTCGGTCACTCACCTTTCTGATGAGATTGCTCTTGGCTGTATTGCCTTTCCACTCTCTCTCACTATAGGCCAAAATGTCAACAGCAGCAGCTAAGCTGCACTTCTCCTCCACTCCAGGGACTGAAAGAAGAGATGCTCGTTTAAAAGATGCTCAATTATCATATTAACTTATTTGGCTCTAACAAACCATGTAGTATAGAAACTAGTTTACACTATCCTGGCTAAAGGTGACAGACATATCGACTGGAATGCATATTACAGCTTACATGTTTAAGTAAACAGAACTGGTTTACAGTGGCAGGAGGCAGATAGGAATCATGTGGAGACAAATACTTTCCTCTATAAACTTGCTGTGCTGTGAACCTGCCTTACAGAACAAGACAGCCCTTATAAAAGTTCTTAAGAAATGCCAGAAGCAATGCATGGAAGTATGCAAGGTCTGACGAGACCACATTTTTTTGAAGCTTTCAGGTTATAATTATAATAATGCAGAATTCAAGGACACCCTTCTGCTTCATACCACTTCATTAAAATAATCAATTAAGTAGAAGATTAATACGTGTAATCTCCAGGAGTGGCGTCGATTTCATTTCTTTGGCCTGCTCTTGTTCGATCTCGTCATCTCCCCGGTAGAGGTCTTCATTGCTGTAATTTAAAGAAAACACACACACGTCAGTGGTGGCCTGGGAAAGCCTGAATAGGGTGATATTTTGACATTCTGTACTAGTTATACTTCAGAAAACGCAATCTTTTGTGCACTAAAATAAAACTTTCCCTTTTGTACATATTCTCAACCACAATGAGGCTGAAAGTGAAGAAGATGAAAACATTGCACATTCTGAATGCGGCACTGAGGCATCACGTACATCGCATCACATATTCTGACCTATATTTAACACATCATGTCTGATTACAGATTTAAAACCAAGGATAGAATTGCAGGTAACCAGGACACTCTCTCTCTCTCACTGCCCAGAAACATGATTCCTGAACATGAAAACCTGCCATTCAGTATCTGAGCCTGTCACACCTTTTATTTACTTATAAGTAAATAAAAACTTGTAATAGTATACTACGAAGGTAAAGATATACTACTGCGTATGTATCTACTGTGCTGTAGAACTTCACCTATATCTCTGCTGAAATGAATAATGCTTTAGGACGACTGAGGACTAGAGGTACTTACTCCTCTTTCTCTGCAATGATGTCTAGATCATTCACAGGTATCAGTTCAACCTTCATGTCATGGCTACTGCTGAAAACAATCTCTCCTTTTAGGGCCTGGTTGCCTTCTGCATTCTCTTTTTCATCTTCTGCTTTCGTCTCATCGTTCTCACTCGCCTGGGGAGCCAGATCCGTGTCTTCCGTGACATCATGAGACGATGCCTCGATGGGACCAGTGGCCTTGCTTTCACTCTCATTTTCATTCAACGGTTCCCTGCAAATGAAACAATTATAACAAATGTTCTAAATAGAGGTACACAGGAGACTTTATAGCTTTGTCTATTAAACTATTTCTCACCCTTGGCCAGTGACTCTTCACACATAATAGCGACATGCTACAACCACTAACAATATTAAACCTCTTCTGCAAATGCCTCCCCTCTGATTAATGGGTATGAAAAATGATATGCGGATTTATAAGCATGCACCCGCTAATAAACGCATGAGGAAACGCCACACTAATCTGTGCGTCTCTATAAATAATTGCACATTCTCGAAAGGCCACTCTAAATTTAAGAGATCATCAAATAAACTGCTTAGCCGAGGCTTGTTCAACCCATAAATGATGGAAACACATGTCTTATGTGAACTTGTTTACAAAAGTAAAATAAGGATTATGTAACAGGTCTGTTATAGCACTAAGTATACTGCTGGAGTAGAAAACAGGGTCTTGTTTGCTCCACAAGACTGTTCACATCTGGCCATTTTTATTTTGCTTCAAAGCAGCCCAAAATTCCACCTGAAGTAAAAACATGGAGGTGGCTGTGCTATTATTAACCCCCTTCTTAACATCAAAACAAACTGAGAAAGCTATTCTGGACCTTTCGTTCCACCTGGTGGTGGGAATTGTAAACAACAGGAAGTGCTTACTCAGGCTTCTCCGCAGGAGCAAACGTGGGCAAACCGTTCTGAAATGCCTCTGTAACCTCTCCTTCATTTTTCATACACTCAGTGATTGTCTTCTGGACTTCTGCAGTGTCTGTGGACTCTGCTGTCTCTACCTCTTCTGCAGTGACGGCACTAGAGAAAAGAGACGAGATTTAAAAGGATTTTTTTTTGTGTCCTGATCTGGGCGTGTACAACTCTGTACTGCAGATAAAAGGCTCCATCTGTGCCCTGCAGTTATATATCCACAAATGTATCAGAGTTATGAGACTTGGCACCCTAAAACAGGAGTCAGAATGGCAAATGATACAGAGCAATCACAGTAAAGAAAGGCAACATATACTTAATCAGTACAAGTATTGCACAAATGATCAAAACTGTAATACCTGCTTCAATACCATATTAGCATACAATTCAATAACTGTATTGTTATATTGTGATGTATTGCCTCTATAGACAAGTCAAATGGGCTAAATTAATTTGGATGGGTAGAGTCATGAAAAGAATTCTTATGTAATGATATGTGGCCTAAATAAATGTAACAACCACAAAGAAAGATTTAATTTGCCTTACATTTACATTAACACCCAGTGGTACATTTACATTTATGTACTTTAGCACACCCTCTTATGTACATTTATGTACATTTACATTTACGGCATTTGGCAGACACCCTTATCCAGAGTGACATACATTTATCTCATTTATACAACTGAGCAGTTGAGGGTTAAGGGCCTTCCTCAAGGGCCCAACCGTGGCAGCTTGGTGTTGCTGCCAACCTTCTATTCAGTAACCCAACACCTAAACCACTGAGCCACCCCTGCACCTTAGCACTTATCCAGTCCGATTTACAAAAGAGCTTAGTCATTAACTTTGGAATATCCAAAACTCGTGCTGGCAGACAAATTACAAATACATTAGAGCCCAGTGGTACAAATCTAATTTCCAGCATATTCCATTTTCAGGGTTATGACTGCAAGCTTACAGGAATGTATATAAGCTTATGCTTCTAGGCTCAACATACCACAATGCCTACATAAAAATGTCTTGAATGCCACAGTATCATTCTGGGCTTGGGCATTCTGATACCAAAGTCAAATCTATGGTATTGAGAAAAGTCTACTGAAATTACAACCTATTCATATAATTAGGCTCTGTGAAAGGAAATAACCTTCCAGTGCAGAACCAGTAGAACTAGAACTGTTGGAAAACTGCATAGGCTAAAAAATAAAATCACTTAGCAGTACTACACTAGTAGTATAGTACTACTACTATTAGCCTATATACAGTTCTCACCCAAACTAAATGCACCTTTTCTCTGTACGTTTTACTACACTATATCAATATCAGAGCTATGGGTGGGTACTTGATACCGACATTTTTTTTTTTTACAAATTACATTTATGACACCCTTATCCAGAGTGACTTACATTTATCTCATTTATATAGCTGAGCAGTTGACGGTTGGGGGCCTTGCTCAGGAGCCCAGCGTTGGTGCTGTGGTTTGAACTCATGACATTCCCATCAGTAACCCAATTTCTTAACCACTGAGCTACCAGTGACCCAAGACCTAGTTGCAGAGTCTGCTACATTTCACCACTAAGTGTTTCACCTACTTTCACAGGATGCCGGTGTTGGACTGACCTTTCTCTCTGGAGTATCAATAATAAGGCACCTACAGTATGAAGCAGTTTAATAGTTTCAGGCCAGTGTCTAGATAATATAGTAGTAGTAGATAGTAGATAGTATTGGATTGGAGTCTTCCTCATTTTAAATCATCTGCTTGACTAGTTTGTAAAGCAAAAATGGAGAAATATACTCCTACACAGATAAGATGCTGCACTGATTTGGCCAATTCAGCAAGTTTAGTTAGTGCTAATGAGGGCTGATTGATGAGTGGCAATTATGTGAGGTAGGGTGTAGTGCATGGAGACTACCAGAAAAACTATACTGACTGGGCTATACGGACTGTGACCGATGGTTGTGGAACATAGCGCAAGGTCATGAGTTCAAATCCCAACACCACCAAGCTACCATTGTTGGTCACTTGAGCAAGGCACTTTACCCTCAACTGCTCAGTTGTATACATGAGATACAATAAATGCCACTCTGGGTAAGGGCGTCTGCCAAATGCCATTAATGTAAATCGATGCAGAGCCATATTATGAAAACATAAAAAGCAGCAAGACTAATAAACCAGTAACAAGCTCAATGACCAGTAATATATGCTCACCTCTTACTACTGGCAGGGGGTTCACACCTCAGCTCTTGATTTTCAATATGTGCAGGTTCCTCGCATGGTTTCTGCAATACTTCAGTCAGTTGGGGTACTTCTACATCCACCTGAGCTGGGATCTCATCTTTCAGTTCAGCCCCAGTCAAGCCACCCGCCTGGTCATTTTCTATACAGTTCACAGTGGTTTCCTCACTAATGTTCACTGCTGGAGAGAACTCCTGCTCTGAAGGTTCCTGAGTTTTAGGAGGTAAGTGGTCTTCCTTCATTTCAGACAAGCTGGAAACACGCTCTTCATGCTTTTCCAGCACTTTATCAGCAACTGATATTTCAATGGCTAATGCTGCTTTTTCCACCTCACACACGGGCTCTGATAAAGCTACGCAGGGTTCTGTACTGGAATTGTCCGGCGGTAAGGAATCTGCACCGACTTCATCGTCTTTTGAGTTATTCAGAACTGGCTCCTCTGTTTGCAGGGCATCCATGACAGGTAACACTTCTACAGGTGTTTTGAGCTCCTCCTTCTGTGCATCTACTTCACCGGCTTCTTTAGTTCCAGTCATCTCGGCAGAATCCTCATTCTGATTGGCTTCATCTCGCCTCTTCTCCGTGTCCTCTACAGCAACCTTATTCTGTGTGTCCTCCTGCGCATCATCAGCAGGACCTTCTGCCGTTGCATCCTGCACAATCAACCTAGGCTCGTCTGCTTTGTCCTCTTTTTGCACAGCGTCAATTATTTGCACTTCTGTTTCTTCTTTGACCTCAGCTGTAGCCAGCTCTGTTGGTGCCTTAACTGCTACTGAATCAGTGACTTCAGTAGCAGAGATCTGGCTCTCTTTTGTAGCATCATCACCCTTTTCTGTGTCTGTGGCTGTTCTAGCTGCGTCTACAGGTTCCTCAGGGACTCCTGACGCATTTGATGAGGCACTTTGGCTAGTCTGTGCGGCAATGGAGACCTCAGTGTGGAGCATCTGGATTACAGAACCATAAGAACTCTGTACAGACCCCTCAGCTGACAGCGGAGCTGCTACTGGTTGGGTGGTGACTACATCTTTTTCTTGTCTTATGCAATCTGCTTCATTTTTGCTGCCGGAAGAGACAAAAAGACACCCAAGAAATAAATCAACACTCAAGTATTTATTTATATCTTCTTTACATCACATTTGAGCTTTTAATGAACACACTACCTGTCCTCAACCTCCAGGGCTTGGCTGACCCCATCGGTCGTCAGTGGCCTGGCTGTAACCTTTGAGTCAGGCGAGTTAAGCAGCCCCTGCGTTTCGTCCACCGTGTAATCACACGGGGTTGACGACGGGCAGCACTGGCTGTTCCCCATGTTAACGGCTTACAGTCGCTCTCACCCAGTCATCTGAAATAGACTTCAAACATCCACGGATTCTTGGTTAAAAACCAGACTCAAGAATTATCCAAATTAGGACATTTGCCAGCTATAGACCCCAAGATGTAGTGTGAAGCATCCTCTACTACAAATGCATACAAATGTGAGGTATACCTGTACTATTGCAATCTGGTGACGCCTTATCAGTGAAGCCTGAAGTGGTCCAGACAGGATCTTCATTCAAGCCTGTTAACAGCAAAAATAAAACAATAAATAAGTAAGCAAATGAGTTATAGTTAGGCGTTAAAGGTGGCACAGAACAGAGCACTGCAAGCTCACAGATCCACAGTCCCTTGTTTGATCCTGAGCTTGGGTTACTGCCTATATGTCATGTTTCTGTACATACACACGGCTGTCCCCTTGGTGCTCAGATTTCCACCCACCTCCAGAAACATGCCGGTAGGTGGACTGGCTAGAACAAATTGCCCTTAGGTGCGAAAGAACGCCTGCGTGTTGACACGCGATGGATGGAGGTTACTCTTGCCTCATACGGTGCTCCCAGGACAGGTTCTGCATCACACTCTGACATCGTCCAAAGTAAATTTACAGATGAATGAAAAGACAGGATGCTTCAAAAAGAATATTACAAAGCAGTAAACTTCACCATGGCAACGAAAAACGGTTTAAGGAGTTACCAAGTTTGAGTAACCATTACACCAGCTTTCTATCTGATGTACAGACAACATCAAGGCGATAGATGGGTTCGTCGCAAATGCCTCTCAAAGTGTCTTCTTCTACCACCGAGTTCACCACTGCCGTCATTCTGTTTTCGAGATCATCCTGATTAGTCACTACTGGTGGCACAAAAATGGTCTTTGATATATCCCCTATAAGAAAAAGTCACAGGGTGTAACGTCTAGGGATCTTGAGGTAACCTCCAGTGTAACCCGTGTACCGTTGAGGCAACCTGCAGGTGCCGACGTGGCCGTGATGGGAATCGTGATTTCAAATTGGGTCCATTTTTTTTAAACAAAATAACCAGAAGCTTGTTTGTAGGATGAAAACGAAACCTCAAGCATGCTTCTGTGCAGGTTCATACCTGTGGATTGAGGGGGGCGAAACAGTCAAACAGGCAGAAGGAGGAAAAGAATGCAGTGAAAAGCATGAGGTTGAACAGTTAAAGCACAACACGGTGCAGAGAGAAGAGTGGTAAGGAAGCAGTAAGTGGAGGTGCAGCTCCAGAACTGGGTCAGTAGGGATTAGACTTTCACTGCGGCATTCGCACTATGTGGAATATGTAAGATAATCCGCAGCTCTGTGGATCACTGTCATGCTTTTCTACTTCTTAAAAAAACCACCAGCAGATTTTTTTTTTAATGTGTATTCTGACCTGCTGCTCATTTCTTTCTCCCTAGCTCTCTGTTCCTGACTTGCCTCAACTTTCTGCACTTGTTACTCTGCTGATCTGATCTGATCTGATCTGAAATCCCAGGCAGCTTCAGTAAACAGCTCTCTGTGGTCTCACTTCACAGAATGAACCCAACCTCAGTAATATCTAGTAGCTCAGTACCACTCTGAGCCTGACACAGACATGCACTCAACACCACAGGTTACAGCGCATACGCAACACACAAACAGACTTTTTATTTTTTTCACAGAACAGATTTTTTTTTAAAATATCAAACATTGTCTTTTAAATAAATTTCATTAGGGCTGTTTTGCAAAAGCGCGACAGGTGCTCCTGATTTACGACAGCGCGCGCTCTGACTGATCTGCGACACGCATGGCAACCCAAACCCTAACCCTAACCCTGGCAAATAATCCTTAAAACATACATTGAAAATGCATCTATTTGAAAAAAATCATCATCCTAGTAAATTAACTGCGCACTTCCCTTTTACCTACCTTACTGCTGCAGCCTTTACTTGACATTTGGACACTTGACACCATCATTTTCGGCAACCAGGAAGTTCGACTTACTGTACTTTCGCTTTTTCTCTTGGACCACGCCCACTCAGATAGACTGCCTCATTAAAAGTAATTATTTAGAAAAACACACACACCACGTCGTCCAGACGGTGTCTCAGACCCGGGTATACGCGCTATAAATGGAGTAGAGACTGGAAATGTGATTCCTAACTGCTTTAAACAGAAGAAGGGGTTTAATAAAGGTCTTGAGTATGGGCCATGGGCCGCGTCCCAATCCGCGTATGAGTGGACTTGATTTGAGCACAACTACAAGAGTCGGAAGGCAGTCTCTAACTAAGAGCAGGTATAAATGAAACGAGTCCCAGTAAAATAACTGTAACTACTCACGAAAAATACCAGGGAATATACCAGGGACAAATTGTATACTAGGAACTGAAACACACAATAAAAATACAAATGCAATACATAAAGTAAACATTTATTGTAAACAGCTTGTTTAGACTGCTGTGGCTGCTTGGAAGTTCAGACAAATGTCAATGTGGGTATTCTGAGCCTCATGCAAACAGTGTAACATGCTGTGTATAGCTCTATAGTAAGTAATTGCTCAAGAACTGAAGGCTAGACTCTAACTGGTCAGGTGTTGATCAATATTCTGTCAGTTGTTCAAGCCAGGACATGCCATCGACGTAAATGCGAGTGTGATTGCAGCGAAGCAGTGATGTGTGTGTGTGTGTGTGTGTGTGTGTGTTTTGGGGGTGCCAATAC
>JAOVYV010161594.1:0-10475 GCA_025674545.1 Hassar affinis
CAGCAAGACGTGCACCAACAATTTGTCCTCTTTTGAACTCTGGTATGTCACCCATAATGTTGTGTGCATTGCAATACAAAACTGTGCTCTTACCCTGCTAACTGAACCTTCACACTGCTCTTACTGCAATGTGCAATTAATGAAGATTGGCAACCAGGCTGGTCCAATTTAGCCATGAAACCTCCCACACTCCCACTGTCTAACCCCTGTACATGCCACTGAATTTGAACTGGGTAAGGACCACATAATTGTTATTTAAACCCTGATTAGCAAAAAATAATGGAGGCTGAACATTCTTTTACTCATGACTGTATGCTTTATATGGGCTGTTAGTTTTACATTAGAAATTTCCCAATGGACTTTTTTACATGATGTGTATTTAAACATTCTGCCCTCCAGGCAGTTCAACACATAGTACTAACATGCTATAACCTCAAGAATCTATGGTGGCTCATAAGTGGCAAAACAACATTACCAGAACGAAAAAACCCAAAAACACGACTGTAAATTCTTTCGATTTTGACTTAACAGCGATTTTCCTTCTGATGTTCCTCCTTCATTTTCACACTCGTTTCTGGTTTCGCTGTTTTAATCTCTTTATGAATCTCACCACATGTTAAACTACTCAAATAATGAATTTTGGCTATTGGGAGGAACTATTTGTAGTACACAAGCTTTTTTTTGTAATTAATCAGCAGCACAGAGGCATGTAGAAACAGCGTTTAAACTGAACTGGATGCAGAACAGGGCCATGCATGGTCTATCGAGTAAGAAAAAAGCCTGTGTGTGTGACGTAAGAGCAGCAGAACTCATTGCAGAACGTGAAATACTCACTGAAGACAACAACGTTAAGACGTGGACCGCGGCGCCACGGAATCTTTCTCTGCCTGAGAACTCAGGAACTATCTAATGTGTTAGTCTAGCTTATAAGTGGCATTTCACAAACTGAAGTCAAATGAAGCCAGCAACCTCTTTTGAGTCGATTTACGTAGATTTCCCAGCAACCAAACCACACTGGAGCTTTCATTTGCTCTGTGGGCAAACTAATGAATTTTATATGTTGACTCCTGCATTAAGGTGATATCTGTGATAGGGCTAATAAAAGGAAACTGGGGTCAAAATCTACTGTACAATAACTACAGAACACTTAATTACTAAGGGACTAGGCTCAGAACACACACACACACACACACACACACACACACACACAAACACACAAACACACAAACACACAAACACAAACACACAAACACACACATCTTCCCATGTTGCATTTAACTGTAAATCATGCTTGATGTTGCTGGTCACAGATATGGTTGCTTTGTCTTTCCCTATTATCAGGCAGTGGGCTAAAATGCAGCGTGGCTGTTAGCTTTCGCCAATTAGGAAACAGCTGTCGGAGGAGATAGCCTACGTCCTGACCCAGGCAGCAGTGATGAATGCTAATTACACACTGATAACTGCAAATTTCTTTTTCTGTCTGTTTGCCCAGCTGGACACTCACAGAAGCTATCTGAGGCTGCTCGCCATCCTTGTCTGTGAGCTGCAGGAAGTTCCTCTTCCCCGGTTCGAACCCGGACTCCACCAGAGACATCTCACTGGCCTGGTCCAGGGGGACCTGTGGAGACAGAAAAGAAAGAAAAAAGAGAGACAGACAAGAAGGATGATGTAGTTTATCTAAAATGTACAAAGTAAACAAGGGGAAGGATATGAAGCAATATCCTTATATATAAGCGATAGTTTGTTTGGCTTAAAATAGAACAAATGAGGAAAATTTTACCTGCATCATCCAAGGACTTCACTACAGGTTAAACACGCCAAATAAATGCACAGCACCCTGGCCAGTACGTTAACTATTGTTTTTTTTGTATTTTTTTATTAATAATAATGCATCAATTTATGATTTCCAAATGGATACCTGTTGGCTACTTTACTATTTATCCAACTGTGCTTCACTACTATGTAGTTATTTATTAATTTATTAATTAATTTATGTTTGATGTTATATTGTTAGTATCTCCAACTCCGGGCGGCACGGTGACTCGGTGGGTAGTGCTGTTGCCACACAGCAAGAAGGTCCGGATCATGTCCTCCACGTGTTTGCGTGGGTTTCCTCCGGGTGCTCCGGTTTCTTCCCTCAGTCCAAAAACATGCAATTTAGGTGAACTGGATAAACCCAAGCCCGCTTAAGGGGAGGACTGCAGCAGGAAGGGCATCCGGGGTAAAACGTGCCAGATCGAGGTGTGGTGACCCCAAGAAGACAGAAGCAGCCAAAAGAAGAATATTAGTATCTCCAGTTCCAATTGTGTTTTTGGACTGTAGGAGGAAACTGCATACAAACTCCACACACAAGGGACCTCAGCTATGCTCGGGGAATCAAACCCGGTGGCAGCAGCACTGCCCACAGCACCACCAACTGGTCTACTTCTATTAATTAACTTTCAATCCAGCAGGTTACACATTTTCTTTCTAGATGCACGAAACCACACCTGATGCAAGCTGTCTAAGATATCAGAGTAGCTGTATAATTTTAGATCACATCATACGCCGTTCACATGACCACTGGAACAATATCTGACATCAGATGACTCAATTAACCAACGTGACTGACAACAATGCACATATTTATTACTCCATTTAAAGCTGACAATTTTTGTCCATTGAAATGTGCCAACAATTCTGGAGTAAGGTTAGACTCGGCTGGTTAGCGCTGCTTCGAGGACTTTAGTGTGACTGGATAATCAGTCATTCAGGATCTTTGTTTTTAATATCAAACAGTTTCAGCAGATTAATGACTAATATACCTGCACATATTTAATATCCAATGCTCCATTATCCCACTGTGCCTTATTCACAGAGCCCTTTGTTTAGGGATTAGCTCATTACGTCTCTGCCAGATTTGCTCTTTGAACCTTTCTGCATTACAGAGAATGACTGGAAATGCATATTATATCGGTTTTACCCAGACAATCGGGGGATAGCTGTACCATTATGTAGCATGTTTGGATACATGTCGGACGCTGCATTACGCAGCTATTTAAAGGTGCTGTTGGCACAAATACAGGATTTAATCCAATGGCCTACTCAGAGATCCGACGCCAACCCTGGCACCTGTGCTCTGGATCAGCTGTAGGATTAGCATCCCGACACGGCCGAAGAACAGTAAGGCTGTCCGTCGCTGGCCAAAATACTACTATTCAAAATAAGTTTGCTATAGCGCTACTGTATAATACTGCTTTAGGAATTTGAAGCATACACGCTGCTTAATCAGGACACTGCAGAGTTAATACATCCTTAGTGTTGAATATTACATTATATAACCGGTTATCGACGCATACCTACTCACTAATTCATGACACAAGATATATTGGGTTACAAATGAGCAAGGAAGAAGAGAGGAGAGGAGAGGAGAGGAGAGGAGACTTACCAAATCTGCCACGCTGGCCCATGCCAGCCCGAAGGAGCCATTCACGTAGCCGGCTTTGTGCGCGACGTCTTCGTAGAGCTTTGAGAGGGTGGTGGAAGCCGGCAGGTTGAGCGTCAGTCTCTCGGTGACGGTCTTGGCGTTGGTGATGTCCTGGACGATACACAGCACTCGGGGTTCGTCGGCGGCATTCTCTATCTGCACCACACAGAACGCACATGCATATATGATTCTTCACGCATAGCTGATCAACTCCTGTTAACAGAGTTACCATTTCAGCCTACATGGAAAAAATAAAAGCATCCTGTAATCGTAAAGCAGCCGAGACGTGCACACAAGGGTAGGGAGGTTGCAATGAGAGCACTTCAGTTCAGTGAGCACTGAGACATGAGCAATTATGTTCCCGTCATTCATGAATCAAGCTCAAAAAAGTAAAGCTTTAAAGTGGCGCGGCATGAAGTTAATAAAAGTGTTCTGACAATTTGTGCTTACCATATGTATAAACACATGGCGTTTGCTTGTTTAACACCATGGCTGCCTGTGGGCTATGTCCATGAAAGGAACATGTATGGCAAAACGTTCTTATTGTCAAAGAAACATACTGCAGGTGTACTGTAATCGGCGGAGTTATACATTTGTTGTCCAAGAGTGTCGGTCATATACGTGCACACACGAGGTAAAGGTAAACAAAACGTGGCCTTTGTCCACACTGAAGTCAGCATCAGGCTCCGCCTCCAAGCACGTCTGGTTTAACCAGTTATTTTCCGCATGATTACCTGAGCAGGATTAGTCTGTTATTGACAGAGTATGCTGCTATGTAACATCCCCACAGTTGTCTATTTAACAAGCTGTCTCTGAGCAATTTCCCTGGATCTGGTCATGACGGATAATAAGAATAAGGCAACGCAACACAGGTCAAAGTGGAATAACAAACACCGATTACACCAATATGACCAACAATCAGCAAGCAGGCACACCTTACGGTATACACAGAACACACTAATTAGCAAAACCAGAATAGCACACACAATGCAGGTGCATGTACTGTTCAGTAAACTGTCCAACCTCTGATCATGCTACCACCACCTCGTTCTACCACTTCTATAAGAAAATTAAAAAATATTGCGTAATCATTTTTTTTTTTTATTATTTACTAATCATCATGTTTGGATCACTGAACAGGCAAAATCTGCACACACACACACACACACACACAGTACACACAGTACACACAGTACACACAGTACACACAGTACACACACACACACACACACACACAGAACTCAAAGCCAGAGCCCCCTTCTCCTGACACAATGCCTCCCTCGCTCAGACTGCTCTCGCCTGCCAATTTGCTCATGTTACTACAAGCGAAGTCCAGGGCCTTCCAAGAACGAGGCACGTGAAACCGACTGCCTGGGCGGGAGAGCGAGAGCGAGAGGGAGGGGGACAGGGAGAGGGGGAGAGGGAGGGAGTTTGGAGACAATGTTTATGAAGGGATGTGGAAAACAAGTCGCAGCAGAAATAACTTTGAAGCCCTCAGTGTCCGTGCTAATGAGCACCACAGTATGCGACTGCTTCTTTTCCAACAAGAAGCCGGTGTTTAGCTGTTTTGTGTGAGAATTTCATACAAACTCATTTATTTAACATTTAAAAGAAAGGAGTCTCCAGTCTCAGTATTTTGTAACAGTCGGGAAAGTTTTTCATGACAGTGGACTTTGTCAATTTTAAATACTGATCATTTGCAAAACTCTTTGGGACGTGCATCTCTAGGAAAGTAATCAACTGTAGAGTAACTGCACTTCCTCGAGACAATCGCCCGGTGACATCAATTCCGTCGCCGTATTAGGAAATTCAAGCGGTTCCAATGCCGGGATTTCATCCTGTGTGTTGTGAAGTGCTTTGAAAGTCAGGGAGGGAGCATGTTGTTGACTAATCTTCCATGACAGCCAATAGCATGCGAGATAGACTATACTTCCTGCTGACTCAGCAGCGGCTTAACCAACCAGCCCATATTTCCTTTATGTCTACAGTAAGCCTCATGCATGACAGCTAACACAACACTTCTATAAGAAATGCATGGGTTTTCATTTTAATAGTAGAAACAGTAGTCACAGAATCCATTAAAAAAAAGCTGTGTTATAGGATTAGACCTTTTATTCTCACTCATTATTATACAGCTGGCACATCTTTTCTTCATTAAAAAGGAAGTAAAACACATACACCATGCTGTTAAGCCACCCAGAACTGCTCATGCTAGAGCTACCTGCGAGAACCTCTTCTTCATCTCCTCCAAAATACTCTGTCTGCAACTCCAAAACATACTCTGCTAAAAAAAAAAAAAGTAACACAACAGTGAAAAACAGTGTATAAAATCAAATCACCCAGACAGCCTCCTTAACTCTTTCCACTTTAGGGAAATCACATGAGAGTGGCATGCACAGCGTGATCATGGTGAACAAAACCTATTTCCTTCCAACCAACATCATCAGATATAGAATGTAGCGTTGATACTGTATCGATAAGGTCAGATTCAGGTCATCGTAGCTTGAACAAGCGGCAGGACATCAAAAGCGCCACAGGAGAAACATTCCCAGCTGGCACGCTGCCAAAAGCTTCCAGGCAGGCCCGCGGGGCCGCTCGGATCCTGCTTGGCGTTTTCCGAACCCCTTTGAAGACAATCGGAAAAGCAAAATCAAAAGGTTCTCTGAAGACAAAAAAAAAAAAAAAAGAAAAAAAAAAAAGAAACGGTGTGTTTGCATAGCATGCGGTGTGACCACACCCGGGGCAACGCTACAACCATCACCGCTGCAAATAAGATTTCTTACCACACTTACTCTTCCTTCCTTCAGATTAAAGGAAAATTCCACTGTGAAAAACACGTGTGTTTAAACTGAAATAATGAACATGGTGGATGACGGTGGTAATTTGTCAGCCGATGCTTTATTTTTGTTAATCCCGTGAAAAGATAGCAGGTGAGGTGAACGCCACACTGAGGAGAATGGCTGACATGTTAGATGATTGTATGTCCTGCAACCGGAGGCAGGATTCGGAAAAGTAGTGTGTCTGACGTGACTGAGAAGCAGATGAACTAATTGGTGCTCTTTGCGTTTAAATATACGTCAATTAAACACTTTCTTTTCTAAAAGTCATAAAACAGGTTTTCTTCCTCTTGTTTGTCAGATGTGCTTATGTAAAGCGTATATAAAGCCATAGACATGCATGGAAGCTTCTAGAGCTCGAACTTATGACAGCAGCGTGGCCGTAAAAAGACTGTATGTGAATGTGCTGGGCAAGTAACATCGGAATTCAATGCTGGAGCCTCAACGAACATCAGCGTGAGGACTGTGCAATGTTCCCTGTATTAACGGGTATACCGGGTTTTTCTGGCACATCAGTGTAAATATACAAATAAAAACACAATCAGCGATCAGCTTCAGATCATATGAATTGCCATGAGTTACTGTGCGTTTTCTATATTACACTGTCAGGTTTAAATATTGTAAAAACCATGCAAGTCTTGCATCTTCTGCTAATGCTGAGCAACATCAGCGCAGGTCCTGATAAGTGACCAATGTGGAACATATCATATCAATCTGCAGTGCAGGGTGTGCCGTGGACCATTGGCTTTCTGCAGACACATGCCCTTCTGCTAACATGGCATCGGGGAGGGTGCGAGATTCTTCGGCTAGAGAATCACGAGACGCTTTCACAAGCATAACGCCTTCTCGGTCTGATCGGCTTGGAGTCGCGTTTCATCGTGGAACTGTAGATATTTTTTCCCTCCGTTTTCATATTAAACAATTTTCCATTCTCCTCTCTTAATTCGCACGTTTCCTGTCATTTGTCTTCAGCCTTTTCAGGTTCTGTTAAGTACAAACCCATTTCCAGAACACTTCTACAACAAAAATTGAAATCTGTAATTTGCTAATTCACTTTAATTGAACCTTTATTTAACAGACAAAAGGACAAAGAAAGAAAATGAGAAATTGATGGCTGCTACACAAAAAAAGAGGTGGGGACAGGGGTAAAATAAGACTGAAAAGCTTATAAAAGTAACACTGAAAGGTTCCACAATTAGCAGTTTAACCGGTAACAGTGACATCATCAAGTAAAGGCTTAGTCTTTGCAAGCGAGGATGGGTGGTGGTTCAGCACTTTGTACCAGACTTCATGAGAGAATTGTCAGTCAGTTCGATTTACAGTCTTTCACCATCTACAGTTCATGATCTCATGAAACGATTCATGGAGTCAGAGGAAAAACAGGTATTGTTAGAGAAACTGCCTTGCTACCGTGATGGACGTAGCCACATGGGCTTGGGAGCACTTCGGAAAATCACTCTCACTTAACAGTCCATGGCTGCATCAGGAAATGCAACCTGAAACTGTATTATGCAAAGAGGAAGCCGTATATTAATCGCGTGCAGAAACACTGGTGAGTTCTCTGGGCATATACTCGTCTGAGATGGATCGAAATAGAGGAAACGTGTTCTGCGGTCAGACTCCACCTTACAGCTTGTTTCTACGTGCCGAAGAGGAAAAAGATCATCCACAACCAGTATCCGATTTTCAGAGCACCGCAAAACAAACAGTGCATGAGAAAAAAGCATGCAACCTCTCCTCAAATCACTGCTTCCCAATTACCTTTCAGTAAAGCCGTGGATTTTACTAACCGGTAAATGAATGCGCACCCACGATGCTGACTCACCGTTCAGCACTAACCCTCTGACAGCTGGTGCCTTTTCAGATGCCCACAGAATAAGCACACAGGCGGCTCATAACCTGTTTATGACCCAAAGTATACCCCATTACAGTCACTCTCAATAACTAAATATGAATTCACAGAGCTACGCTGGGCTCGGATCCAGGGCTCCTCTGCACGCCTTAAAGAGGAAGGGTGTGATGAAGTGTGAGGTAAAATTAGATCAGTACTGAGAAGCGTAGATGCGACAGATCGGCGTATTTTAGGTGAAAGAGAGTTCGGGGGGGTGGGGGGGGGGCATCTCAAGGCTGGTATAAATTCTCTGGCATGCAAAGACGTCTAAGCCTTGATCGTTTGCCGTTCGTTTTGGCGGAGGCTCGTTTCTAAACCGCTCGTCTTGCTGTTTGCAGTCATATGCGTAAGATCACGGACTAGAGAAAAGATTGATTTTATACTCTTAGAAGGTTACACAGGAGCCCTGAGACAGCAAGTCTCAGACTACAGCCCTTGAGTGTACTCTGCCTCCGACGCAGTCACTCAGACAAATCGACTGAAATCTTACACTCAATAAACTAAAAAAAAAAGAAAAAAGGCACTCTTATTTAACCTGGTGAATTATCAAACACGGTTTACTGAAACCTTACACCTGCAGCTTTATGGTGCTGACTGCTGAGTGGTTCTACTCTAATATAATGCATGAGGAGGAAAATAAATCACACCGCGAGAGGAAACGTTAAGGCTAACTATAGCTGGTTTTGGAGTGGGCAATTTCACACATCTTTTAAGACTACTACTTGTCACGCTGTACGAGATGATCCCAGTAAACCCACTGCATGTGAGAACATGTTCTGTACCTCCACACAGGTCAGCCTCAAACAAGCTCTCGACGAGTGCAACAGGAGCGAGTGTATGCCTAGAAAAACGGTGCCTTCGCAAGCAAAGAGAAGTCGTTTGAACCTGTACATAAGAGTCCTTTATATGATGAACATACATGAAGCACTATTTCTTTCCTTGCTTGCTTTCCTTACCTCCCTTTCAGCACATGCGTCCGAGTTTCATCACATACCGTCATTCTACTGGAGGCTTTTCGATGCCTGATGTAGCTAAACACCAAGATTTCATTTTAATACATTTTTAACTCTGCTGGCCGTCTTTGGACTCAAATACCCACTCTGTACAACCACGGTGAGCCGAAAAGCATCTCATAAGCAGAAAAATCATACAGTGTGAAGTCGGACAGTCTATCTGTGTGTCAGTAATGAAAGCAGCATGTTACATAACAGCATTTTTCAGACAAAAAACATAATGAAGGCTGCTGGGTTGTTCATGCAAAAAAAGCAGTAAATGTGACAGTCAAAGTCTCCAGAAGAGCTGTGGCAGATTCTCCAAGACGCTCAGTAAAACTTACCAGCTGATTACTGTACAGTACGATGCCGAAGTCTTAGGCACATGCAAAGACTCGCTTTAAAGCAAAGACGCCTCATAAATAATGATGTTTCTACATAAAAGAAAACACTATAAAGTGCAGTAAACAGTAATAAACTAAAGGAAGTCCATATATGGTGTGCCTTTTTCTTAAGCAGTGTTCCCACACACAATGTTTGGAATGTAAATGTTTTATAAGGAAATGAGCCGGTAAGTTTTACTGAGTGTCTCAGAGAATCTGCTCTCCACAGCTCTTCTGGAGACTTTGACTGTCACACTTACTTCTTTTTCTGCATGCAAAACCCAGCAGCCTTCATTCTGTTTTTTTTGTCTCAAAAGTGCTCTGTTATGTAACATGTTGCTTTTGTTACTGGCATGCAGAACAAAAAAAAAACATCAATAACAAAAGTACTGCCTAAAAACAACAGGGTGTCTAAGACTTTTGCACAGTGCTGGATTCATACAGTACCTCCCCTGTCTGAATTGACATGTTGGTAAAGAATGAAAGCAGTTTCATGCTTTTTACTCAGCATCAAGAAACTCTACGGAGTACATTTCTCTGTCGTCTCCCACCAAAGCCAGAGCTCAATGCTCAAACTTCACTGGAATCAGCCGTGAACTGGGATCCGAGGCTACAGCTGGAACGGAGGCAGACGGTCTTGACGGATGAAGACTGGGAAAGGGACCAGGTGATGGGTTTTTTTTTCATCGGTGCAATCATGCATTCTCTGTGGCAGGATTCTTACAAGATCCACACAACGGGCATTCTCAGTGGGACGAGTCCAATGCGAACTCTCGATGGACAGAAGTCAGATTATTACCTCACTGTGATCTGTTTATCACCACGAGACATACAGGGGTTGGACAATGAAATTGAAACACCTGTCATTTTAGTGTGGGAGGTTTCATGGCTAAACTGGACCAGCCT
>JAOVYV010161600.1:0-10475 GCA_025674545.1 Hassar affinis
CCGGCTGGGCACCGGCTCCCCCGTGACCCCGTAACTGGGAATAAGCGGTACAGAAGATGACTGACTGACTGACTATTACCCCTGATTGTGTTAATAGATGCAACCTGACATTATACGGGTCTCAAAACCTAACACAGCGTATGTGATACTTGTAATCAACTGCATGACCTTTCAAACAGTAACGCAGCAGAAAAGCATTCGGCGAGTCGAGTTCAAATCCCGAGGTTTCTGCAGCCATGCGCGGACCAGAGAGAGAAACCGTCTGGGTGGGAGAGGAATTCTGTCTGTCTCCTGTCAATCACGATGACACTAACTATTCTGTGAGCTTCTGTATGAGGAAGTGGGAGGATAGCGCTTTCCTCTGAATGCCTTGCGCTGCCCTGTGACACAGCACGAGCAGCGACAAAGGACGTTTGATTGAAAGCACTTATAGTCATGTCTGGTTAATCAGGTTACCATGGTAACGTATTCGTTCCACAGGGAAATAATTTTAACTGTTTGGGTTAAAAAAAAAAAGACTGAACGCTAGACGCTTTTTACGGCAGGAGCCGAACTGTAAGGCTTCGGTGTTTCTGTTCAGTCATCATCAGGGTGACTTCATGTACTGTGTCTCTGTCCATGGTTGTGTAGTTTATATCGTTTTATTTCAAAACGTAAATCTGTGTACAGCGAAACAGGGAAACTACCGGAGTTTCTTTTGTTGCATGGGTTCACATTATCCCTGATTGGAGATAATGGATTTAATGATGGATGTAATGTAATCAGGAGCTGATTGTTAATTTAAAAAGCAGGAAGTCACTTTCATATTCATGATGTTTTTCAGTGGGACCCTGACAGCGGGAACCGTTTGCTCTCAGCATATCAATCTCTCTCCGGCTCCTTCGCGTAGTAAAGAGAGAGAGAGAGAGAGAGCCGAGATCGACAAGACGAGGTTCGCCGGAGCTGCAGGTAACGCTGGTCTGTCCTCGCTGCACCGACACGCAGCTTTCCTTTTCCTCTGAAGGGTCCTGTGGTGTTGCATTCTGTTTGTCCTGTGTCCTCTCACGTGTACGTGTAACCTCTCACGTCTGAATTCCAAGCAGTTACCCATGAACAGTGTTTAATAGGAGTGTGTGTGTGTTTGAGTGTATGTAAGTGTGTGAGTGTGTGTAAGAGTGTGTGTGTGAGTGTGTGTTTGAGTGTGTGTTTGAGTGTGTGTTTGAGTGTGTGTAAGAGTGAGTGTGTATGTGAGTGTGTGAGTGAGTGTGTGTGAGTGAGTGTGTATGTGAGTGTGAGTGAGTGAGTGTGTGTGAGTATGTGTGGGTATGTGTGTGAGTGTGTGTGTGTGAGTGAGTATGTGTCTGAGTGTGTGTGTCTGAGTGAGTGAGTGTGAGTATGTGTGTGAGTGTGTCTGAGTGAGTGAGTGTGAGTATGTGTGTGAGTGAATGAGTGTGTGTGAGTGTGTATGTGTGTGTGAGTGAATGAGTGTGAGTATGTGTGTGTAAGTGTGACTGTGTGTGTGTGTGTGAGTGTGTGTGTGTGTGTGTGTGTGTGTGTGAGTGAGTATGTGTGTGTGTGTGTGTGTGAGAGTGAGTGTGTGTGTCTGAGTGTGTGTCTGAGTGTGTGTGTGTGAGAGTGAGTGTGTGTCTGAGTGTGTGAGTGTGAGTATGTGTGAGTGAATGAGTGTGTGTGTGAGTGTGTATGCGTGTGTGAGTGAGTGAGTGTGAGTGAGTGTAAGTCAGTGTGTGTGAGTCTGTGTGAGTGAGTGTGTGTGTGTGTGTGTTGAGTAAAACACGGCACAGGTTTCTGTTCTGTACAGAGAGGTTGTTGAACTTGTTTTGCAGACAGTGCAGAACTGTAGGTGTAAGTGAGTACACTTTATGATATGTGGTGGTTTATTGAAGGTAATTGTTACAGGGAATTGTTAGTCCCTGATAAATTAACTGCAGCGCAACACGCCTGGGTTTTACTAAAACCACATCTCTGAGAAACGAGACACTGGTTCGGTTTGGAATGAAATAAATGAGATTTCTTTTTTAATGGCGAACAGCGGGAGCAGTAAACTACACTTGGGCGTTTTTGATTCTTTCTTGCTTTCTTTCTTGCTTTCTTTCTTGCTTTCTTTCTGGCTTTCTTTCTTGCTCTCTTGCTTGCTTTCTTGCATGCTCTCTCCTTCCTTCCTTCCTTCCTTCTCTTCTTTATGACAAATGACTTGCTTGTACAGCCAGACAAACAGAAACCTAAACTCCCGGAGACAGATGGTGTGATGCGATTAACCAACCATGATTTATTGTGGTTTTTCCACCAGGTACGTTGCTTAAAGTCTAATCAGCCCAGCATCCCCCCCCCCCCCCCCTTCCCTAAGAAACCATCTCTTGTTGCATTTAAAGTGAGTGAGATTGTGCAGTTTGGCCTAAGCATCTGCTAGCTCAGGTGTGTAATAGATCAGGGTACTGCGTTTGTTAGGATGTGCACTGCTTCTCTTTAATTCATTCAGCCACAGGGAAATTGCCTTCGCGGCTACAGAACACACGGCGTGAGCAAAAAGGATTTTCCACCGTTTTGCTGGAGAGGCTGCAGGGGATTCGGGGGAGTTTAATTAACAATCGAAAGTTGTTCTAAACCCTGCATTTGCATGGCTGTATAATAAACACGGTGCTAAGTGACGGTCTGATGATGAGCTCAGATTAGTCGCCGAGCGCACGAGATCACTGGGTCGCTTGCATAACAGCGGCGTACCGATTGAAAAGCGTTTTAAAGTCTGTAGTCTGTGTTTGTTTTTGAAGTGATGGAGAATAATATCCAGAGAGCACTTCAGAATCCAACAGCACCACTACAGCTAATCGGGAGTAACAGGCAGTGCTTTTTGGCAGCATTAGTAAGTATTCCTAATATGAAGAATTTAATGCTGCCTGACTTTCTAATTTGATTATTTTTTTCGAAGGTTTGACGGTGCCTTACACGAGTCCTTATTCGTTCATTTCTCTTCAGTGAGTGCTTTGTCCTGCTCAGGGTCATGGTAGATTCAGACTCTATCCCAGAAACTGCAGGAGACAGGAAAAGAGAACAGAGGCGTGAAGAAAATATTTTCACTTCGCCCGGTGAGCTGAATCCGAGGAGACGCCGTATGAAAACTGTAAAATTCAGTATAATAAAGTGCTGTGGCTCGGACATGTGATGATACAATGTCTGTCTGGAAGGTAATGTATTATTTAAACTTTACAATTCAATATTATCGGCCTAGGAGTATGACCCATGGGAATGTACACATTGTACGCCTCTGCCATTGTTGGTGCTTGAAATCATTAAGTGTGAGGGCGTTCAGAGTCTCAGTCGCAGCTCTCTGAAGTTTTAATCTCTGTGGATGTGGTAAGAACTCACTTAAAAATCAAAAAAAGTCAAAAAAATTATTTTTGAAGTGCTCACGCGAGCTTTCTTCAGGGAGGTGATGTCATCACGTGGCATTCAGCAATTCAGTCTTTTTTGTCTCAGGATCGTACTCGGAACACCGCTGATTCATCTCCTGTGATCAGAAATTCAGAAAGACAAGGCACCTCTTCTCAGTGACAAGAAGTCCACTGGGCCCCATTCCTCCCAACCTCCTCCAAGCCGTATCTCCCACCATTTTTTCCTGCAATCTCATGTATCATACATGCTTCCCTTGCTTCTGGAACATTTCCAGCAACAGACTTTCCAGCTAACACCTCTGCTCAGAAATCCTTCCCTTAACCCTGATCAACTTGAGGACTATCTTCCAGAAATCGGGCTCTCTTGTTAAACATTTGCTCCTGGATTGTTCCAGAGAGCCGGGTTTCACACAGACAGACATCCGGGCACTGCGAAGGCTAGAATGCGAGCTAGAATGAGACAAGTCCTAATTTTTATCTGAGATCCCGCTCTAACCGACCGTCAACCACCATCCCCATGGGTGAACCCTACGGAGAGCAGGAATTTCATTCTCATTACTTTCTGGACATAAAGGAATAAAACACTTAGGAACATGTTCTTATGGGGGAAAAAAATCAAAGATACTGTTGCCATGCTGAAGTGGATTTTTATCCAAAAAGTGTTTAATATTTATACTATTATTACTTTAATACCATTATTATACTCTTATAATGTCGTTCATTATAACTATGGTAGAGTTGTTACTATAGAAACGAGGGCGTTAATATAAACCCACGATTGTAAATTACAACCGCAAAAATGATCACAGCTGCTTTTTATGGAATATTAACCACCTGAATCATCGTATAAGATGAGTGACCTCGGTGACCTCCCATTTGTCTCTGCTGATCTCTCTGAAATCTTCCCCCGTGACTGGAATTTCGGCGCACCAGTTTCCTTCTTTTATCGGTGCCGTTTTTCAAACAGAGCCATGGAAGATTGGAGACCATTAGCAGATTGAAGAAGCCTCTGTGGAAGGTGTACTGAGATATTAAGAAGTGTGCTTGAAAAGACAAAAGTGGTGAACTAATATACAGAACGTTATTACACCCAATTAGGCTTGGGATGATGGTGTGCCAGGGTTTCATGATGAACGCTCTTAAAAAGGACATTAGTGGGACCAGTCTGTGCTATAAAATCCTGCTACGATTCTCTTCTACTCTTGATGCTCCCCTGTTCCTTGATATATTTCTGCCTGGTTTGATATCTTGGCTGCTTTGTGTCACTGGAGTAAGAACTGCCTTTTTTAAAATTAGCCTACAATCACCACAGTGGTGCGTCACATGTACGGGTGAAGTGCGTTTTGCTAATGTAGGACTACAGGTAGGATTAGGGATCATGTCAGAGCTGCAGTGAACTTTACTGCATGTGCATCTTGCTGTTCCAGTCGAGATTACTGTATTTGAGAAATGTTGCCATTTTCTCTCAGGGTTTTTTTTTTTGGAAAGAGGAGGATCATTGAGTGGCTAATGAGTGTATCAGTCAGCGAGCGCCTTTCCTTTTGTTGGAAAAAAAAATGCTCGGTCATTCTTTATCCTTCATTTCCTGACCTTTAGAGCTTCTGCTTGTGCATTTGTGTGCTGCAGGATTTGGTTTGGTTTGTTACATAGGGTATGACGGAATAAGCTGGGCGTTTAAGAGAAAAAGAAAAAGTACTGTCCACTTAGTTCATTATATGGAAAAAAATATAACCATCTTTTTTGGTTAAAAGATAAAGGGCAGGATTTGAGTCCTTTTGTTCTGAAAACATGTATTTCCAATTCAACTTGTTTTACTTTTATTACTTGTGGAGGCATACGTGCTGCTACTTAATTTCATTTACGGATATTGCTGTGTGCTCCCTAGCCCTTCAGGCACATTAATTGTGCATTACTGTTGCGAGTTTCAGGGCACCAGAGGTGCGTGACCGTATCCACTATCCCTTGAGCTACCAGCTTTCACTGAGATTTGGATCAAACCAGGAAGCACAACTACTGTTTCGTTTGTTTCACTATACGCCTCCCGGGACAGCCGTCTGTTCCACTACCTCTGTTCTGCTGCAACCTTCACAACCTGTCTCCCATCCATTTTTCAGAGGCCAGTGATGCCACTGAGTCTCTGTGCTCCATGCTCATGTCTGGATGGTAGTCTGTGTCCACTGTCTACCACACATCACTCTCCCTGGTCAGCCCTCTCAATGCCTCAGGGCATCTGCAAGCCAAACATGCCTTTCTCTGCCTCCCATAGTCACTGCACAGTGCATTGCCTCTCTCACTCAGCCATCTAGGGACCCCTGCTCAGTGATAACAAGTCCACTGGGCCCCATTCCTCCCAACCTCCTCCAAGCCATATCTCCCACCATTTTACCTGAAATCTCATATATCATACATACTTCCCTTGCTTCTGGAACATTTCCAGCGACAAAAATCCTACCCTTAACCCTGATCAACTTGAGGACTTGAAGATCTTCCAGCCTCTTTAATTTGATGCTTATCTAAGGCTATCTTCTCACCGAGTAACCCCAAGGGTTGCCAAAGCCGCAGCTCAGCGTTCAGTTCGTATCCTGCTGGACCTATCGGCAGCCTTTGACGCTGTGAACCACTGCATCCTGCTTTCTGTGCTCTGCGATATCTCAGGCAGTGCACATTCTTGGTTTGAATCTCATCCATCTCTGTCTGCAGGGGTGTACCAAAGCTTGGTGCTGGTGCCTCTTCCGTTTGCAGTAAACACCACGTCCTCTGGTCAGATTATCTGCTCGCATGGCTACTCCGATCACTACGAAGTGGATGATACCCATTCCTATCAGATGATGGATTATGGATCTTGGCTTGTCTCTCAGACATATCCATATGGATAAAAGAACACCACCTTCAGCTAAACCTCTCTAGAACTGAACTCTTGGTCATCCCAGCCAGTCAGTCTATCTATCACAATTCCAACATAAAAATCGCCTTTTCATCTCTCACCCCAGCCAAGGTTGCTGCAAGCCTGGGTGTCATAATTGATGACCAGTTATGCATATGTTTCCCAGTTGTTAATGCACCACACAGGCCATGCCTAGACTAATCTCCTGCCTAGACTGCCGCAATGCCCTTTCAGCACGTCTCCCTAAAAGGAAATGTTACTCTGCTACTCGCTGACCTCCCCTGGCTACCCATGGCTGCCTGAGTCAAATTTAAGTCACTGCTGTTTGCCTGCAGTGTGACTTTTCGGTCTGCAACATGTATGACATTTCTACCCCTGAACACAAAGCAGCCTCGGTCCTGACTGTTCTCATGTGTGGTTCCCCGATGGTGAAACAAGCTTCCAGGTGCTGTCAGCAGAGGCATCGCTCTTTATATTCAAGAATCTCTTGAAGGCTCATGTCTTCCCAGATCACCTCCTCTCCTGACAGCACTCCTTTAACACCTAACTCACACTTCTGTTTCTGATGTCCTACACTTTATCCCTGTTGATTTTAGATTTCGTACCCCAAGGTGGAGTCTACTATGCTGAAGCTTGTGTGTTGTTCCTCACTTGTCCCAAAGTGGTTTCGGATAGAAGTGTCTGCCAGATGAATAAACGTCATGTAAATGCACTTTTAAACACAAGTTGTCGGTCCTGTTACTCCTGAATGATGCAACAGGAAAGATGAATGAATGCAGTTAAACCAGTGGGAATCAATCAAGAACATTTTGACTGATTAGGCTTTCATACTTGACATTTTCTTTTAAACAGAAAAATCACTTTCCAAGCATATTATGTGCTCATGCGAGGGACACATTGTAACCATGGCAACGCACGTATAGGCCCTAGCTAGTATCGGCTAATTGACCCGGGAAGTTTTTCGTTAACCAGATTTATAATCATCGGTAACAGGGGTGAAGACGGGTGTTACTCTGGCGATGCGGCATGCATAAATATCGTGCATAAATATTCCTTCGCTAATGAGAAAGATTTTCCACCAGCGTTCTCTCCTCCATACTTGTCTTTCTTAATTGCCTCTTTAACTTGCACTGTGATCAAAAAATGCTGATGGGGAATTTGTTTTAAAAGCAGTATAGCTATACGCAGCAGTCCTAGTAGTCCTAGAGCAAGCCTCTGTGTCACTATCTAGGCTTAGGTTCACACGTTCATGTGCCTTTTCTCAACAGCGATTGACTTCGTTCAAGACAACAGTGTTAATGAGCTGATGAGTTCAGAGTTTCCCTGCTGTTAGAGCTGGAAAAAATGCTCAGATATGCAACGCGGTGAGACTGAAGGGCTGCTTTTAGAGGAAAGCGCCTGATGCATCACAATCAAAGCTTACTGCACAGCAAAACAAAATGTAATACGGTCTTGCTGCCAGCTGATGTGTGCTGTGGGGGAGTCTCTGCTGTTCCCGATCAATACTCTTGAATTGGAAACATTTCTACCATCTGGCAAAAAAAGGACAGCTGGTTATTTTATTTTCACTTCCGATCATGCAGCTTTATCTTTATCTGTGTCACATGGAGGATGAAATAGAGACAGGAAAAATTCTCAGGAAGTGCCTCGGCTGTGACTTGCAGTTGCAAATTACATAAGAGATATCACAGTTTGGGGAGGAATTAAAGGATGTACACTTTGTCTTTGCCACAAATATTTGTGTGTTGAAGATGGGTAAAGTTTATGAAACTCTAACTTTCTCCTTTTAGTTCTTGTTTTAAGTTTGGTGATGGTGGGGAGTGGGTTTTAATGCTCACAAGAGGACGTGGAATGCCTTTGTGATATAAAGAAACTACCCAATGTAGCTAGCCAATTAATTTGCATCATGCTCAGGCTCACTGTAGTCTCAGACTAGTCTTCTTGGCTGATGGGAGTGGAAACTGAACCTGCTGTTTTAGCCTATCTGAATCAAATACTGATATACTGGGATGCCCACTGTGGTTGTAAAGACTGGTTAATTGAGTCACTGGAGCTTTTCTGTGAGTGCAAACCATTCGATTGACCTTTCTTACTCACTACATATTTTAGGCACTATTCGGAGTAAACTCTAGATTAGCAGATTCTAAAATATTCAGGCCAGCCCATTTGGCACCAACACAGCCACTGACCTCGTAGTCTTTTGTACAATTGATTGAAAGTTTACACACACTCATCATGGCAATATTAGATATTAGTTCAGCGATTCTTGAACTGTTCTGGGGCGATGTACAGCATCAAAATTATACAAGACACCAAATATTTGGTTAAATGTCCCTTAGGTTAAGTTGCAAATTGACCAGTTGCTTTTGGCAGCCATCACCAAGCTTCTGGTTGGACATCTGACATCTGGACATCAGTAGAGTTTGGCTCGTTGGTTTCCTGGCACGGAGCCGACTTTGAAGCACAGTCCACATATTTTCTTTTGGGTCTTTGGAAAGCCCATTCAAAAAAGCTTGATGTTAGGCTGTCTTATCCATTCCACAGCCAGCTTTGCTCAGTGTTCAGGGTTCCTGTTCCTGTTGGAACGTTAAATTGTGTTTAAGTTTTAACCGTCTAGCTTACAGTTTAAGATATCTTTGTGCAAGGTAGCACTGGGAGTCCCACTGGAAACAAAACTGTGATAGGGTTGAATGCCCTCCTTTACTCCTCCAAACATGTCTCTGATTATTATGGATAACTCTGTATCAGACTTTCTTCCAGAAGGCCATGTGGTCAGCTGCTAACTGTAGGTGAACTTGAAGGTGTTGATTCTGGAGCAGGAGCTTCTTTCTTGAATGGCAGCCTCTTAGTCTCTTAGCCAATGGTGTTCCAGAAGCTTCTGTTTCATGATACTTCTGAGTCTTTGTGGTTCTTGGGTTGTTCCTGACCATCTGAACCTTTCAGTTTCCTTTCAGATGAGCATGACGGGTTGGGTTTTCTTCCAGACTTCGGCTACACCTCCCAATCACATGTACTTACACACAACTGTTTGAAATGATGATCTTGTAATCTGCAATAGTTTAGAAATGGCTCCAAGATTCATTCCTGGCTTGTGTAAATCTCCAATCATCTTTCTCAGATCTGCACTGAGCTCCTTGGACATTCCCATTGCACTATGTCTTGGTCAATCAAATGAGAGCTGTCAAACAAACCCCTTCTTGTGAGCACAGAGACGCCACCAGCTGTAATCAATCATGATGACTTGGACGAAGTTAGGAGACCTTGGAACTTTAATCATCGCCAAATTAATAATCCAAGTGGGTGGATGTATATTTGTGAGGCGTGTATGGAAACTTCCAACCACAAACTGTGTATTCTAGGGATGCTTCATAACCATACCGCATTCCTTTATGCGGTCCATCATTTATTTATGTTCTATTGCTCTATTCTGAACGAACAGACGCCGCCGTGTTGTAAACGTGCAGACGAGGAACCGAGAGGAAGACGTGTAGCCACTTCACTGCACCTGGGAGTGCCATATTCTTAGTATTTGGATGATATTTCAGATGAAATTGAATGTGTAGAATACATGAGGTGCAACGAGAAACAAAGTTGACGAGAGAGATGAAAGAAAAGGTGCAGTATTTATAATTTGGGCAGTGACGCATACCCCAAGTCCAATATCTTTATATAGTACAGATATGCAGAGAGGAGAAGTGGTGGGAGAGAGAGCAGCGAGCGGTGATAACCGCACATTATAAATATGTCTTTGTGGGAGTGCGGCTCTTGGCCGTTCTGGCACGTAAACTATAACATATAAATACCGCAGTATGTAAACATTTCGGATGCCACTGCTCTGAAGGACATTTCTAGTGCCTGGAGTAAACACTAAGACTGCAGGAGAACATGTTTAGCAGTTTGACGAGTAGAATAGTGCTCTTTTGTGGTGGAAAGTACAAACACTGAGCAAAGCCAGCAGAGGCACTCGTCTTCCACTTGCGAAGAAGAAAAGAAAGAAGTGACTTTTATAAGTGACTGATGAGTAGTTGTACTTTGTCTCTTGTGGGTGTCTAACCACAGTATTAGCCACATTTTCTAGCCTACAGCTCATTATTTGATTTTCACACATCACTTTTGTTTCAGACGTATTCAGTACCCGATCTACAGGGGTTAGACAATATAACTGAAACTCCTGTCATTTTAGACCACAATAATTTATTAGTATG